>CAWUFW010018567.1:0-182500 GCA_963921515.1 Calotriton arnoldi
TCTTGTGATAAATCTATATAAAGTATACCTATTTTTATAAATATATAACCTGTGTGGTGTCCATTTGTAGTGTTGTCACTTGATTACTGTATGTGTTCACAAATGCTTTACACACTGCCTCTGAACTAAGCCTGTCTGCTCGTGCCAAGCTACCAAGAGGGTGAGCAGGGGTTATTTCGGGAGTGTACCTACTTTCCCTGACTAGACGCAAGGGTCCCTATTTGGACAAAGGTACATACCTCTGCCAACTAGAGACCCCCAAATCTAACAGTTTACTACTAGAGTGATGAGTTTTAAATATCGTCCTAATAATATTGTATCCAGGATATATTCTACCACAATGTTGTGATGGTAAGAATTAGCAGGTAATTATAATTTTACAGTTCTTAAATGAACATCTACATACCTTGACAATACATCTTTCTATCTATATATTCATGATGGATGTAGATTTAAGAATAACAAATATATACTTACCTATACATACTTACCATCATGATATTGATGAAAAGGATATTCTGGATATGACCTTTTATAGGACATTATTTTTTAATTATAGATATTCCAACATACAGCCATTTCATTTTGTTGTAGTAGTGTTCTTTCTTAGGCCTACCCAAAATCAGGAGCAGCCCAGCACATAGCATTCTAGCCCCTACTTGGTAAGTAACATCGAGGCTATTTCTCAGAGCTCCATGAGATTCATATGTTGCCTTCAGCGAAGATTCCAGTATGCATTACCCTTCTCCCAAGACAGGGGCACAGCTTCCCTCCACTACTAAGATAGAGGAATGTTTGAGCCTAGTCGTTACAAGGCTCAAATACGAATAATTTGAACTGTTTGGTGATGGAGTGAGCTGGAAAGTCTATTACCTGAGCTTTCAAAGATGGTGAACTGTAAGGCGTGTCTTCCTGATGGGCAAGTAGATCTTAATATCCCATTTCACATACTGTTCTTTTTTAACTTAAAATATTGTTTCTCTTTAGCAACATTCTGCGAATCAGGCCGTTTGCAACTGGAAAAATGCTTTGTACCTCTGGCCCTATATCTTCCTATTTAATTAGGCTGATTCTTCTTCTGGAAGTTTACAAGCTTTCACAAATAGCATAGTTTGGGTTTTCACATTAAAGCTTGATCCTACTTTTGAAAAGGATCTTGGGGATTAAATACTCTCCATTGGAGAGTTTGACCTCTTCTCTGAACACTCAAGCTGTGGCTCTGTTGTAATAATGGAAGCAGTGCTATAAATAAGCATGGGACATCTAGTGTTCAATATCTACATAAATATATATATTACACATGAAGATGTTCTCCTTACCACCCTTCATGAGTACTGTATTGTGTACTCATCTTTCATTTTCATCGTAGTTCAATGGAAACCAACACACGCTACAGGAGAAAGAATGAAGGAACTGTACTCCATAGTATTGCTATGTCCTCGATCTATCACCTAGCTGCAGTTACTACCTTATTCTCACATTTGTCCCATTTAACTGTCGATGAGCGATTGTTTGATGGCTGTCGTTGCAGGGACTGGTTCTTTCTGTCCATGAAGAGTGGACAACCAAGTAAGTCATAGGCCAACTCCATTTTGGAATTTTTCCATCGTGATCCTCTCATCCACTTGGGGGGTATTCAAGATAGTGCTAAAGAACACTGTTAGCAAAGCTAAAAACGCATTGCAAGTAAATGGAATTCTTTTGTGCATTAATTGGAATTAGTCCTTATTGTTGCAAAAAGTCATAATCTTCCTAAAATGGAAGGTGCATGCATGTATGTATGTATGTATAATAACACTCTGAAAGCACTATGAATTAAAAAATAAATACAAAACTTCTAATAGAAAAAGAAGTGTTCTGTTATTTACAGAAGGGATTAATTGTTGCTATGGTTGCTTTCATATCCGGGCCCTGCAGAACAAATCTTTTGACCTAACTACCTATAATAAGAGAACACATTTTGCAAAATAATTCCCACTTTGTTTAGAGCTCTGCTGGAATTCGTATATGTTGTCTTATTAAGGTCCTCAGGGCTCTAGTTACAAGAGAAATAGCTGCCTCTTAAGTAGGCTTGCACATGCACAGCACCTGTATCCAGTAATTAAACTGGCTGATTAAGTTCTGAAGCATTTTTAATTACGTTTGCTTATAACACCAGCTCATTTTCTGAAAAGACAGATGAGTGTTTTAAACACTTAATACGTGGATTATTCAATGTGAAGGCCATTTCCAAAGCACACTCTTGGTTTTAGTCTTTTTTTCTTTCTTTCTGAATTGCATGTTGTTGTTGGTTCACTTGATTAAAACATCGTTTCTGATAAGGGAATCGTTACTTTAGGGTATCTCCTAAAGATTCCCCCACCAATCCATGATGTTTTCGGTTCCTGGTTCTGTGGTCTGATCTGTCTGTCATTTTAATGCCCTTGATGTAGCTTGTTTCCTTTTGTGTTGACTCTTCATAATCTCATCAACTCTACAGTCATAAATATACATGTCCTTATAAGTGCTAGGTTTATCAAGATTCAAACAATGGAACTTTATCCAGGACTTTCCACTAATAGGCCATGAGCCAGGACCACAAATTTAGGCCACTGGTACCACTCGGGTGGGATGGGTTCTAACATGTTTTTTTTCAAGGTATGGATGCCTAGAGATGGAAAATATGTGATAGCAAGCCATCACTCTTTGCCTTTTGTCTGATATTTTTGGATTAGCAACCATAGCCGGAAAAACAATGTTTTTCATATTTTTGATAAATAGCATACAAATTCATCATAATATGTGGAAAAATAAATCTAATTCCATCAGATTGGTTAAAATCAATATTATTTAAAAATAATTATGATTAATAATTGTAATAATAACAATATAGTTCTTAAAATGATAACAATACAACTTAATTGTATTACTCATATATTGATATAGATTATATGCATAATTTTCACTTACAATTTCAAATAATAATAGTTGTTACATCTTACATAGGCAATGTATGTCATGAGTGAACATAAATACAATTTTATCATTCACATTCGTCATCATTTTGTTCTGAATAGGTGTCTTCATTCTCTGCGTCTGTTCGATTTTCACAGGCGGGAAGTCTACACATGTCAGTGCACTTGAGGTCATTTAGACAGCAGACACAATTTGGCAGTTTGCAGTTCCTAATGCAGTTGGAAGTTAGTAGATCTAACACAGCCTGAGGTGCTGGCTGCCCCTCCATCCAGTCCACTGCTCCTTTTTGTTTTTCCAACATCCACCCTCTCCCAATTGGGCTAGGTGTCTGTGGATCATTCAGAAGACATCTCTTGCTTATAGCGGCTTGTTTCTTCAGAGGAAGTTGACTGTCTATCTCACCCTTCTTTGCACGGAATAGGTTATATCTCAAGTCATTCACGTGATGAACCAAAGATTTTGGTGCCTGCAACAAGCACGAGAATTGCTGCAATTTGTCCATTAGTTCTTCAGAGAGATCCCATTCATTTCCGAGCTGCGAAAATGTTTCCTGTGTATGTCTGTTGGCAGACAGGATTTTGAATGCACTTACTTTTCCTGCAAATGCGCATACTGTGTCACATCCGGTAAACGTACGGAGACCTATCATAGCTCGACAAACATTTTCACCAAGAGTTTAAGCTATTTTCCCAATGTCAAGAACTTGCATGCGTATTTTAGTACCACATTTCAGAAACAATTTAGCCAGGATTCTGTCATGGAATCCCAATCACATAATAAACACATCAGTGTCATCTGAGCTTGTTATTACTGCCTCATACCCTCTTTAAAAGGTTGTGGTCCAAACAACTTGGGCTGCACAGCTATACCGTTGACTTGAGTTGTCCCCTTACCAGTAAGAGTCTCTTCTAGCCCATCAATGTTATCCCATTCTAAGTTAGTGAAGACATGAGGCTGAATGTCAGCTGGAAGAACAATTTGCTCATTTAAGGTTTCTCACTGTGACAGCCTGATCATGTCATTTCTAAAGTCTATTGTATGGAATATGAATTAATTTTGTTAATACAATTTCTTTTTATTACATCAATCCAGGTGTGTTTCCGTTCGTTTCTTGTGCGTACATTTCTGACAAAGTTAAAGTAATTATTTCTTCCCCCGACAGAACCTACTTTACTTTAGACTTCAGATACCCAGGTTCTGAGGGTCACTGGGTAACCCCATTATACTTGATGCATTTAAGATAGCAGCACATTTCTGAAGACACAAGGTGGTTTAATTTCCTTCCAGTTGAGAGTATGAAATCCCATGACCAAGTCTGTTTAGAATGCGAATGATTTCAACATTGCCTGTCAGCATTTTTAAGGTGTATGGGAGCAACAATTGCTTGGGAGGGGGGGGGGTGTTCTGCTGGCCATTTGTCATGGCATATATAATGTCCTAACTGAATGATTGCATAAGTAAGGTGACCCTTTTGGACAGCTTTGTGTTTTCTGGATCTCCAGTCAGAAGTCCCAATAGGGACCGGTTAAGGTAATCAGGCACTGTAAATTAATCTTTATCAACATCTGATGGATGATATGGCCATGGTGTTGATGTCGAGTTTGTTTTAATCATTGTTCTTCTGCACAATGATGTTTGATCAATGATCTTGTTCATGTCTGTTGCCTTAACCTTTAAAACTGATAATTCTCTTTCAAAACTGGTTTTCTTTTGCAACGTACTGTTGCATGGCACTATTAGGTTGGGCCAATAATTTTCCTTGGTTGTCTGGGAATATGTGGAGGCTGTCACTGAACTCTGAGTACAATTTCCTTCTAATATGCTTCTTGGTTGATTCATCTATTCCCTGTATTCCTCTGCGTGTCATGAGGGTTTCAAGACTTTCAGTGAGAGTCGTCACACATACTACCTCTTTGTTAGGACTAATCACAGTTCTAATGTATTGAAATAGTTCATCATATGCTTCATCTCTCATATTTTTGTAGTGATCATCGGTTTGAATGCTAGATGCATGATCTTTCTCCTTTGCTTTAACCCTTGTGTAGTTTCTATAGCAAGATGCATGATAATGGGCTTCAGTAGCCACTATGTCCCTACTATAAACTGCTAAGATCTTTGAATCACAATTAATGGTTGCACACTCTCGAAGACTTTTGTCATCTCTAAGCTCTGTGGTCTTGATTAATTTCTCATGCGTTGATGTTCCCTTGTAGCATTTTATCTTTCCACAGAATATACATTCTTCAGCATACATGTTTGACTTTAATGATGTTCTTCTGTTTAAGCATTTACTCGTGCACTCACTCGTTCCAGCATCATCACTGACTCTTGCTTTAGCTTTTCGCCTAATAGTCTGTAAATCTCTCTTGATTTGATTTAAATATTTCTAAAGCGCAAATGATTGCCTGAAGGCGTCATGGCGCTACCTAAAAACAAGAGAGGACAACCAAGCTACCAGCTTCAAAGATAATTGGTCACATCTAGGGTAAAAAGCCAAGACTTTAGACCCGTCCGATATTTGAGAAGAGAAGTAGCCATTTTCAGTTCAAGGGGTAGACAGTTCCAGTTTAAAGCCGCACATCGGATCAGGCTCCTGCCTCACCAGGTTGCCAGTCTGTGGGAGGCAACTGTCAGCTCACGAGAAAAACTAGAACGGAGAGTTATACTTGGGGGAAACTATCTAAACCTGTTCTTGAGTTAAGCTGGGCCCAAGTCCCGAAGAGCGTTGTAAGCTCTGCAAAGGCCCTAAAGATAGTACGTTTTGTGATTGGCTACCAGTGAAGATTACTGACCGTGTTGGAGGCTGAACCATATCTCGAGGTCTTAGTTAGAATACAGGCTGCCGCATTCTTAACAATTAGCATTTTATTTAGATGTTTCTTTGCTAGATATACATAGAGCCCATTACAGTAGTCCAACCTCAACAGCACTAGAGCAATAACAACAGTTTTCAGCATATCTGAGGGCAAAGAATCCGCAATTTTTCTGATGTAGTGGAGGGACAAGAAAGAAGCAGAGACAACCTTGTTTACTTGTTCCATATGTGATAGGTGCTCATCGATTTATGAATCATAGGTTTTTTCACCTTCTGCATTGGCTTTGGCAACATGACAAGTTCTTCAGGCCACCAATCGGGAGACCAGAAAATAGGTTATTTACAAACAAAATGACCTCTGTCTTTGTGGAATTCAATTTTAAACAGTTGTGGTCCATTCAACGACCACTGCACTCGTGCAGCTTCTAAAGATCTCACTCATGTTTGGGCCTTTATTAGATATTGACACAATTATTTGGGTGTCGGCATATGATACCAATGCCAACCCAAATGACTTGATTAAGGCTGCCATGGGGTCACATATAGATTGAACAGAGTGGGGCTCAATGACGAGCCCTGTGGTTTCCCACATGGCAGCCTGAAGGACTTGGAGGTGAAGTCCTTAAAGGCAACTGATTGAATGCGATCTGTCAAGAAAGATCTTAATAGATTGAGCAATACGCCTTGAATCCCCAACGTCTGGAGACAGTCAATAAAAATATCATGATTGACTGTGTCAAAATCCGCAGATAGGTCTAACAGGATGAGGGCAGCATTGCCTCCCAGATCCACTGAGGCCCTGATCTCTTCCGTCACCACCATGAGGGCCGATTCAGTGCTAAAACCACTACGAAAGCTGCATTGGTGTCATCAAGAAGGTTATTCTCTTCTAGAAAAGATGATAGTTGAGAATTCATGGTTTTCTCGCATAATTTTGCTGGGAGCGGAAACCTGGAGATAGGACGGTAATTATCCAGAACCTGTTAATTCAGGTTAGATTTCTTTAGTAGTGGCAGCACAGAGGCTATCTTCCACTGATTATAATAGATCCCTGAACTAATCATTGAATTAAAAAGGTTAGTCATGTATGGAGCTACAGCTTCTGGGATAAGATGTAAAATCTTAGAAGGGCATGGAACGGGGATCCAGACTTAGCTCTGGAAATCTCTCTGGTCATTGATTCCTCCGTTAATGCGACAAACTCAGCAAAAGTGGGTTTGTTTAGAGGGCTTTCTGAGGTTTTTTGCCTAGCCTGATCTTTAGACCTGTTGCGGGTGAATTTGTTGAAGATAACTTCCACTTTCTGCTGAAAATATTTTGCCATAACATCACAAAATGCCTGACTGCCTTCTGTCCCATTACCAATAGCTGGGGCAGAGCGCTTTGTGACCACTTGGAAGAGGGTCTTGGTAGAATAAGTGGCAGATTTTATTTGTTCAACGAAGAAAGCAGGTTTAGACTCGGTAATAAGTTTCTTATACTGGGCAATACACACTTTGTATTTCTCTGTTTCAGTACTATTGTGTTCTCTTCTCCAAACTCTCTCCTGTCTGCGACAGCTTTGTTTTGCAGACCTAAGCATGTCATTAAACCATGGGGAAGTAGACTTTCCTCTCCTGATTATTTTTGGTTCAGCAGGGGCTACCAAAGTAATTGCCGCACTTAACCATCTTCATAGTAAACGGGCTCCACCATTTTCTGTTGTAAAATACTTGGGGAACTGTGTTGCTTTCCACATTTCTTGCAATGTCTATCAGTGGAATGTGATTTCTTACTTGAGCTGCCTGTAACAAAGATTTCCATGATGAGTAGTCCTGCGGGCTTGTCAGCGTAACTCTATGTTGGACATTTGACCATAAATAAATTATACACTGGGGATCAGATTAACAGGATGTGCTTGTTTTAGTCTTCTTCATGATGCTGCATGGTTATTCACCACCAGCTCTGGAAAATAAATAAATTAAAACAATTATACATTTTACTTGGTGTACTTAAAATAATCATAATTACTATTATAATTATCAATTTATGTAATCACATTTACTGTAATTGTAATTTTATCAAATCAAATTCACAATAAAAATTATGAAAAAAATTCCATTTACATCAAGGTATCTTGGAAGTGGAGTGGTAACACACAAAAGGCAAAGAGTGATGACTTGTTATCACATATTTTCCATCTCTAGGCATCCATACCTTGCCAATAAATCATATTAGGACCAATACCCCCAAGTGGTACTGATAACATGTTTGGCTCAAGGCCTATATGTGCTGGACGCTTCAGCCCTCATCAACTCAGGAATGCCACAGTGCTTGACTTTTCCTGTCTGCAGCATCTGCCCTAACACACTTTCTGGCTACCAAAGATGTATTCTATACCCTCCATTTTTAGGAAATGTTTTGTTTTGACAGAAACTGACTGGCTTTTCTCCCAAGTCCTAATAAATCCTTTCTCACTGGCATAAGTGTTCTCCACTCACCATATATCCCTTGAGTCACATCTCGAAAAGCATATCTGCGAAGAGCCACAGTACAGCTTCTGTGTTTCCTAATTCCAGGCAGTATTTCTGCTTGGCCTGCTTCACTTTACGATTATACCCAGGAGCCTCTGAGCCTGCTCTCCTTTGAATTTGATCTGATGGCATTTGGTGATATATACAGGTGGATCTTGCATGAGCCCTAATTGTTCCTTAAACCAGGACTGTATAAACTCTTAGAATATGACCACTCCGCCCTTTTAGTGGAGCCATCCACTCTCAGAAAGTTGGCTTGCCAATGGTGCATAGCTAATCAATCCTGATGTGCCATCTCTATTAATGCTCCTTCTTAGGATGAACAAGTTCTGTTTCACTTGGCCTCTATATGTTTTCTTTGAATCTTGTGTCATCTTAATGGCTTGTCTAAACACAAATATAGTCCCATACTGTCACTTCTATTTATTTCTGGAAAAAATGACCCAATTGGATCACTTCTTCATGGGTGGTGCACTCAATGCTTGCTTTAATCCAGGGAAGTTCAAGTAGATGTCCAAAAATCCAGAAGGATCCATTTTAGGTAGCAAAGAGTAGAGCCTCCTTCAAGGGACTCCCTCACACAAGACATGCAGTAGAAATCTGAGCTACCATGGCCTCTGAGCGGGTAGGGAGCTCATCATTTCCACTGCACTGGCCGAATTTTGGCTTGTTTCAACGGACATGTATGTGCTTATAAGCAAACGCACCTGCTGGGCCTATGTCATTTTTAACACTGTTTATTCCTATTTAAAAATACCAGGGATTCCCAGCATGACAACATGAACTGATTCAAAGATTGGAATTTCTGAAAGATATCAACACTGGAGAACTGGAGTTACAGTTCAGTAACTCATTTCTTTGCTCATGTGTTCTCTGATGGTAAAGAATTTCCAGTTAAACATTGCAATAATTATGAATTTTATGTGGACAAATGTAAAAAACCTAATGTATATTATTCAATTAATAACTCTTAAAGATCTAACGTGCTCCCCCCTTTCATTTCATTGAACATCTATGCTACCTAAGTGCAGGGAAAGATTACTTGTTCGAATTTTGCATTTGACAATATGCAATTACAATTCTCAAGTCTTGTGGCAGAAACTATACCCAAAATGCTCTTTCCTTCAGTGTACTATATACAGTGTTGTTTGCATATCACGCCATGGGTAATTTATGCAAGGCAATACATACAAAGTTGTAATCATGCAGATCTTTAGCATGGTCAGATTTTTTGTGAATTGGGGCAATGTTTTGCAGAATTGCTTAGTCAGTGGGGGTAAATTGCGGTTGTCAGAATGGTTCTCTAGGATTCTCGTACCTACCAACTGATTGAAACAATTTATAAATTTCAATCTTCTGAAGGTGTTCATACAAACACTAGATCATCCTGTGTATCGAACCATGTGTAAGTCTCTTCAGCATTTAGTACTCATAAGTGTCAGGGTGTTCAGTTTTACTCAGCAGGCTTATGTTTTCGCTTACAAGCACCAGTGAGGAAATCAAGGATGTAATTTGTGATGTCATCTTTGACATCATGTGGGAAGTCAAGAAAGTGTGTTGGGTTGAGATATAGGGCCTGATTTTGATTTTGGGAGATGGATTACTCCGTCACAACGGTGATGGATATCCCGTCTGCCGAAATGTAAATCCCATATTATCCTATGGGATTTAGATTTCAGTGGACGGGATATCCGTCACCGTTGTGACGGAGTAACCCGTCTGCCGAAATCTAAAGCAGGCCCATAGTTTACAGAATGGTCAAAACTGTTTGTGGCTTTTTGGTTTTGTTTATAAACCATGTGTGTATGTGTATATATGTGTGTGTGTATATATATATATATATATATATATATATACATATATATATATATATATATTTATAGAGAGAGAACAGCTATAGCTATCTGTGTATCCCTCTGCCTATTTACATATACATATATAATATATATATGCAGATGCACAGAGATTAATATACTATTTGTTACTACTGTTGAGTGTGGAGAGTGGCCATGACTCACAAGAGGCAAAGCCTTGAGTGAGTAATAGTGCCTCTGCCCTCAATCACAAGAAGGGGCTTTACCTAGCTGAACTCTGTGCAACTGCAGATATGGACTATGCCATGCTGTTTGTAGGTCCTCCCTAGAGGTAGCTTGAGCTGTCTTGTCTAAGAACCTATAGTACGTAATTACAATAACTCAAAGGGGGCTTGGGGTTTACAGTGATTTGCTTGGATGAGTAGTATAATTCCACTCCTTATAATCAGGTAAATACTTGTTTTCTTTTTCTATCAGTACGTCATGGGAGTTCGCATGTTTTTCCCTCTCTCTCTCCTTGTGTACTTATGTTGTTTTCTGTTTCTGACACTTTCTGCTATGCATGTTGCCCCCCGATTTCCCCCATTTCTCTCCCACCATTCCCCGCTCTTCCATTGCTTTTTGTTCCCCCACCTGCTATGTTATTCTGCCACCCCTCTCCACTCTTTCATTGCTTTTTGTCCCCCACCAGTCCAGCCATTACTTCTCCACCCCTCCCACATTTATTTTTCTTTTACCATACTGCTACTGGGCTGCCCACTCCCTAATTTTTTAACTCCTTTGCTTATTTGTTTGTAATTTAATTTACCATTGAAAATGGTCGTCAGTCTTCTTGGAACAGTAAATTAAGCTACCCAACAAAAGCCGAAGAGCTGCCAGTACTTTACGGCATGTACACATGCATTATAATGTTACCAGGGATGCACATGGACTGAAGGCCATTCTGGCTTGCCTTTCAGCAAACACTTTTCAAAATGTTTGGCCATGCGTGCCCATGTGTCATGATGCAGTGGTGGCCGTCTTGGAACTGTTTTTTCTCATAAAGACAAACCATTCCAAGATGACCATTGTAGTGCCAACATGCGACACACAGGGAGGCTGTTTGAATAATCTATTAATATTTTCCACTATGTTTTACAAACAAGCAAAACCAATAGCTTAACCTTCACCTTTTGACTTTGGCAATACTTGCTTCACGTGCAGTGGTTTTAAAAATGCTATTTAACAGTAACCAGAACACAAGGGGTCAAATCCATGCAGTGAGATAGAATTACAGTAACTAGGCTTTGTATGGGTGCTGTTGTTTTCTTTATTAGTCCCTTGGATAGAACATTGGGAGGTGGCCAGCGAATCAGAATGCAGGATACAGCGACCTTTAGAGACCCACAAAGGAAGCATTCTGTGCTGCCAGCTCCCACTTTCTATCAGGTGTGCTCTGGTCCCTGCAGGGCAAGCACCACTCAAAACGGGGAGCGCTGTGGGAGCCTCTTACTGGAAAGATAGGTTGAAAAACATTGCTTCATTCCCTCAGAGAACTTCCTCAGCCTCTTCTGAAGCAGCTTGTTGAGAAATGTATGTCTAGGCCACTCCCTTTGATGCTGCTGAGTGGAACACCCAATCAGCCAAGGACAATTAGAAAAGCATATACTCAGTTATTCTATATTTTTCTACTTTGTTGGCTGGTTTTGCCTACATCTCAGCTAAAGCAACCGTGAGACCTAGACAGGTGTGTCTCAACCAGCTGCTTTAGAAGAGGCTGAGGAAGTGCAGCGGGAGAGGTAGCACATCTGGCCAGAGATGGCATTAGCTGTGCTGACCTCATGCAATCGTCAAAAAAATTAGAAAGCTACTTTTCCTCCTTCTCTTTGTTAATCTCCTTTATGGGCGTTTGATCGGAGAGCAGTTGTGTTAGACCTACAATGAAGCAGTTTCTTTGCTCACAACTGATATATACATTGTTTATGCAGACATGCGTCAAATACAGTCGGAAGGGGCTTTGCAGGGTTTAACCATGTGACAAATGCAGTAGGAAGGGGTTTTGTATTGTGAATGACAAATACTATGGATTTTACTTTATAAACTCCATGACCATCACAGGAAGGGGCTACCTAGCTGAACTCTGAGACACCTTCTTTTACAGATCTCTAGTTCAGGATATGCTAGAGAGGTCTGGCTTGCACTGTGCACTTTTATAATTTAATGTTTAGTGTATCCAAGAAAAGAATTAAAAGGGTTTACAGGGAGAGTGCAGTCTCTTTCCCATTATAAATCGATTTAGGTACACTAAGTCTCAGTTACATGACCTGGAATAAAGCTGTGGGACTGACTAGCTGCCCTGGCAAAGAAAACTCACCTCATATGTTTTCTTACAAAGGGAAAGAATCATTTGGTAAATCTTTAATGCATTTGCACTTCCACAAAGTTTTAAAATCGCAGTCCTCTTTAAATGGAACTTTTCATTTCTATGTAAGGCTGATTTGTTTACTTTTCATTTTATGGACTTTGGAAGCAGGACTATGAAATGCCTCAAATATGAGTACAAAAAGAAGAATATGAGTACGGCAGGTTTATATTTACCCCTCCACTTTCCCTTTTTATTAGGTTTGAAATATAATCAAAATGTAATACCTATCGTCCAGGCATTTATTCATTGAGTTTTTTGTGTGATGTCCATAATCTCATGTCAAGATTCGGCATCCAAATGTGTTATAATTAAACCCCGTTGCTCTGAGGCATGCAGCTTGTATTGGCTCAACTATATATCCAGGAAAAACAAGCACTGTCAAAGCCAATAGGTTTTGCGATTATAATGGGAGTGCTAAGCTCTTGGTTTTGGCAATATTGGTCTGAAAGCATTGTTTAAAAAAAGAAAAGTAAAAGAAAAGGCATTTCAAAATACTGGAGGAAAAGGAAACACCTCACGTTTTCCATTTTTATAAATGGCATGGTTTAATTTTCACATTTTTTTATTCAGTAAATTCTGAACAGAATTAAAAAAGAATAAGGAAGTGTTAGAATAAAAAGAGGAACACTTCCCAAACCTTAATTTACTTTTTTAGTATTTAGCCATTTGCACCTCTACACTAGCCCACGGAGCAGATTTATGGGCCTCCAAGAGAAGTGTCATGCTAAGTACACCCTCTGCCTCAAACGCCAACTAAGTGAGTGCAGCAGATGGCCCTCCCCCTACTCCATGAAAGCTTTTGTTTGCCAAAGCCTGGTTTTAATGCAATATGTGGAATGCATGAGATAAAACAAAAAGAACCCTTAAAGTCTGCTTTTCAGCCCTAGTCCAACAAAAATATCCCTGTTGTGATTTTATAGAAAAGCTTGGAGGGTGGGAGCAAAACAGCATGAAGGGGCGTATTTGAGGCTGAAGCAGTATGAGAGGGATAGAGCTAGCACACACATGCACTCTTATTGAGTGCTGAATGAAAAAGAAAAAAGCAGTTCCTTAAATATTAGCAGCAGAAGGATGCAAGTCAGCCAATCAAAAAGATTGTAAAGAGGGCGTGCTCCAGAATAGGGAGAACACGCAAGAGAAGGCAACCCATTGAATATGCAAGCAAGCAAATAAGAGTGACAGAGCCAGCCAGTGGTAAGCAATGGGCAGGTTGTAAGACCACTCTAAGTTCACAGTAGGTCTTTGCAACCAAGCAGCTTGTGCTGCCTGGTAGGATCGACCTAAAACATTAACAGTGAAGCCAAAATCAAAGAAATGGATAGCAGTCAAATTGCTTATCCCTGTTCAGGGAATATCAGTAGAATTTCTCTACTCAATAAGACCCACATGGTTCATAATACTTCTGATTTAGAAGGAAAGAGAAGTTTCATTATGTTAGTTTGGCAACAGGGAAAACTGTAATGAATCCATTTGGGTAATGGAACAGCAGGAAAATGACGGTGTAGAGTCACTGCGTCTTTATAATGGTCCTCCAACAAATGTTACTTAGTGCATTGTCAATGCCTATCGTGATAATTTGACAAGAATCACTCATTCTGCCCCATGAGCAACTTTGAGCGACCCACTGCTTCTAAAAACAGTATTAAACATGTAAATTGATTTATTTTTTATCTGGGCGATATTAAGTATTTTAAGGTAACTTTATTTTAGTAACTCTATTTTAATTACTCTTTGTTGTTGACTCAATATTTTTGAAACTTGATGTTTATGTGTAACAACATAGAGTTGCATTCACTAGCACTGTGCCACACAATCTCCCTCAGTGTGCTTCGGTTGCACTGTTTATAATTTTCACGTTTAGCAATTTCAGAAATATACTTTGGAAAATCACTTTATGTAAATCATTTAATATGTTTCATGTATTTTTAAGCCCTTTTGCCATTCCTTTCACCCTGCTGGATATATTCCCTAAGCATATTAGCATCTCATTGACCCCTGACCTGCAGCGGTTTATCCATGCACATGTTAATCAGTAGTGTTTAACGAGATTAACTAACGTTGGTTGGCTTCTTGCAGAATTAAATGTGCAGCTTTCATGGAAGGAGCAACTTGGCTCCCAAAAGTCCACGAAGTATCTCTCGCATACAGCGTTTAAATTGCCCACAGGTTTTAAAAATATGTGTTGTTACGTATGTAACAACCGTTTAAAAAGCAGTTTTTAGCGGGGTTTTGTAATGAAGTTGCATCATGTACTCCTGAGTCTGTCTTCTATTCCTTGAACTATAAATTCCTTAAATTGTCGAAAACGAAACTATGAAGGTGCACCCTCAAAGTCTAAAACCAGTTTAAGGATAAAGCTAACGTCAAGAATTCAAACTTCTTCAAAATGTGAGGGCAGATTCATTTAAGATTTACAAAGGAGGCCTGCTGTGGCCACCATGCCTGGGTGGGGATTCCCTGGATCTCTGTCATGTTAGGTAGATATTAGGCGCAAACTTTCAGGAGCTCTACCCGCTGCAGACCATCTCTACCCCTTGTCCCACCTGAAGGAAGCAGCCCAGCAGTAAGGTTACTGGTGCGACCCCCGCCATACTAGCCAGAAACCTGTCAGGATCAAGGTGTGTGGGCACAAATAAAAAAAAACTAGCATTCTAGCATATTGGGCACCTCCACAGACTTATGGCTAGTAGGACTCTCTTATTTATCAAAAAAAATAATTATATATATAAGGTGTGTGTGTGTGTATATATATGTATGTATATATGTGTATGTATATATATATATCCACAGTTACATTTGGCTAAACCCAAGCCACTTCTACGGCGGGCACACGGCAGGGGTAGCCACCCCCATAAATACACACAGAATCCAATGCGCAACTCTTTGATTGAAGTAGAAACCAACACTGGAGCCGTGGCCACAAATATAAAGCGTGTTTATTGACAACACTAGGTCCGACGAGTTTCGGAGTTTCCTCACTCCTTTGTCACGGGCAAGAGTAAGTGTGGCCACGGCTCCAGTGTTGGTTTCTACTTCAATCAAAGAGTTGCGCATTGGATTCTGTGTGTATATATATATATATACATACATACATACATACATACATACACACACACACACACACACACCTACATTCTGGCATATTGGGCAGCACAGCAGTCATACAGACAGTCATACTAGCATTTCGGCCAGCGCTTTGTCCTATTGGGCAGCATCTTGGTATATTGGCCGGCACATCACTCAGGCTTATTAGGCAACACAATAGCTTATTACTCCACTCCCTAGCATATTAAACCGACCCATGCATGTTGAGCACCCCGTTCTCTGCCATTTACGGCCACCTCCTGGAGCACGTAACAGTCCCTGGCATACTGAAGAGCGCCATATTATATTAAGCAACTCCCTGTGGCAGTGCCCAGCCACCACAGCTAGAATACGAAGGAAAATCTTCAATGCATCGAGCCACCTGCTGGGATGATTACCAGCCCACTGCCATATTGAGCTCCTCTTGATTTTCTTACTATCTAAGCCAGCCTAATAGATTACTGGCATATTTGCCAGCACCCAGATATGTACTACTATTAAACTGTCATGTGATACCAGTATTTAAGATGCTAATGACTTTTGATGCACAAGATTTCCTATTTGATTTTCACTGGTACGCCGACTGCGATGGGTATCATATCTCCAGCAAAGTGTCTAAAATCTGTATTATTTCAAATGATAGAATATTCTCTACTAGGTCACAGGATGTCCGATAATTTTGTACTGTAGCACAAACATTTATCTGCAGGAAATCCAACGGTTCTATTGCACATACAATTTTCCAACCGGCCCATAATGCATTTTTTGATGCAGGGTAATGACAGGTGCTTCTACATAGAAGTGATAGATCTTGGAGTCAACAATTATTTCACAAGCATCATTTAACATCTGCCTCTAAAAACTGAGGGGCTTATTTACAAGCCCCTTGTGCCGCCAGTGTTTCACTTTTTGTGACGCACCGGCGGCGCATTTTGCTGCCCCATATTTACAAGGAGACGATTCCTGTCCTTGTAAATACGGCCCCTTTACACACAGCACTTTGCGTGAAAGGGCCATTCCATGGGTGTTGCTGTGGGTGTTCCCACGCAACACCCATGGAACCTGACACATTTCAAGATTTACAAGAAATCGTAAACCTGGAAATGCGTCTGAATGCTACCCCCCCCCCCCCGAGGGGAGGCGCAACGAGGAGAAATGTATTACTTTCTCCTCGTTTTTTTCCTCTTTCTATGCGTGCTGCATTCTGCAGCACACACAGAACGAGGAAATCACCTCTTGTGATTGCTAATGTGCAGGAAGGTGTCCCTTCCTGCACACAACCAATCATTAAAAAAAAAAAGACGTTTGACAACTTCTACGTGTGCTAATGCAGCACACACACAATTTTCAAAACGCCATTTCAGATTGTTTATGTGCAGGAAGGGAGGCCTTCCTGCACATAAACAATCCTCCCATGCAATGGTGCAAGGGTGCCTGCGTCGGTGCATTGCAGCTAATTGTGCGTCAGCGCAGGGGAGAGCAAAGAGATCCGTCATATCGTTGTAGCTTTAGTTGCTTCGGAAATAACGCAGCGCAGCCAAATGGCTTGCTTCACCGCGCTGTGTTAATTTTTTGTAAATAAGGCCCTGAAACTTTAAAGCCAATATATTTGGGGAAATATGCTTTAAAATGTACCAGTGGATTCCATTTAAAAAAAAAATGTATTTATTAGGGGCTTCCCAAAGCCTCTTTTGAAGACTGACCCCGCTTGCTCTGTGAACTAGGTACTATAAAATTGTCCTATCATTTCTTTGAAATGGTGCCAGCAGCAGTGGCAAAAAATAAATCTACAAAACTGAAAGCCAGGCTTAGAAATATATATTTTTTAATACAATGTGCATTCTAGTGCTGCATTTTTGCTTACCTGTACAAGAAGCATCAGTTGTTGCAGGCTTGATACTCTGCTGTACCCACTGATGTTTTGTAAATGTGTTACATTTTTCGTATTTTAAAATCCAACCGTTTTGTTGAATTCAGTGACTGATATTGTGTTTTTTTCGTTCTGTTTGTTGCAGGGTCGTATCTGCCGGAAAGCTGCCAAGTCGAAAAAGTCCTTCAGTCGCAAGGAAGCAGAGGCCACGTTTAAAAGCCTGGTGAAGACTCACGAGAAATATGGCTGGGTCACCCCTCCTGTCTCTGATGGCTGATGCCGGCGTCGAGGGAACAACAAAAAAACAGACGCTTTTCAGACTCCACAAGCAGACACTCACGCACGTACACTCACACACTCAAACAAAAGTACTCCGCCATCTTGTACTCTGTGCTGTGTCTCATCACTCCCAAGGCCCCTCTCACCCCACCTACATTCTCGTCTCTTCTACTACCGTTTCTGTTTGAAATCATGAATGTCAAGAAGACTTTAACTTATTAATGGACAGATGTGTTTACAGAGAAATAAGAGGGAGAGGATAACCGGCGTTTTCTCCAGATGAAGTTTCCAGACTAATGAATGATAGTCTTGGGGTCACCTTCTTGCAAGAGGTTGAGACTGCGTCATTTGTCCGTCCTGGCCGTATTGTCCTCAGCTTCTTTCCATGACGGCAGCTTTGAGGCGGCAGCAGTGGAAATTCCATCCACCTGCTGCTCAGCTCATTGACATGTAAATGAGGCAGTCAATATTTAATAGGCAGGCCTAGCATAGCATTGTCAGGTACATGTTTGCTGTGCTGTTGAGCTTGGCTACTCATGCTTTTCCTGGCCGACTCCGACAAAACCGAAAGACTCGCCTGCACGCGCAGGAAATGGCAGGCGACACTTGGACTGAATTGGGATTAAAACCGTGGAAGAGATGAATGTGACTAGGCTCTACCGTGAAATGGTTTTGAACTACAATTAACCAAGTAGCGGTTAAAAAAATGACCGTTATTCCTGCTGATTGTTTGGTGTGCTGTTGTGCAAAGATAAACTCGTGCTGTTAGATAGAAGCAAAACTGCTGCTCAGTATGCGGTGTACCACAGGATTCCCACTGGGCCGGGGGAGTAAAACAGGCCCCTGCGGCGAAAGGGGGAGCCATTCAGCCTAAAGCCTCTGAATGTCTTTAAGATACGGGAGTCTTAGGGGCCCCCATCATCTGTGTTATACCACTGCATTCAGCGCATGGTATTCTCGTATTTTCCTGCCAATGTACAGTGAGGCTGTGCGAATACTGTATGTCCAGGTGCGCTTCATCAATAGTATTGCAGGTTACAGTAAAGGCACGGTTAGCTGAGTCCTTCAAATCGTCACCAGGGCGTTACACTCTTTACCTCCCAATCAAAGCTCATCAGATTGCAGTAAAATATTAACATTCATTTGCCAGAAATATCTGTTGGGTAGAGGCCGAAAGGCAAATCTGTAAGAAAGCTACAACCACAGTTCAAGATCATTGTCTGCTTTTATCAACTACTGATTGACCGAACGTGAAAAAAGGACTGAGTCCCTGCCAGACAAACACAAAGATGACGTTTAGAAACGACACGGTGACCACTGTCAACAAAGCCTTGAAGCAGACCCACAAAAAGGAATTCTAACTGTTTGTAAGATGATTTGCATGACACCGAAGTATGATTTGTTTTATTAGTGTTATTTATTTATTAGTCGATGTGTGTGTACTTTGAGTCAAGCGACCGAGAGAAACCACTGCTGTATATAAATGTAATGTTATTTAATTAAAGTTTAATTTATCCCTTGTGTTGATAAAATCGCAGCTTTGTGACTGCCTCGGGGAAAGGAGAGAACATTGAAGCTTTTTTGAATGGAAAAATAAAAAACACAATGAGAGAATCAGAAAAGAAACTTTGTCAAAGCCAGTCACATCAAAAACAGACGCATTGTGAAAATGTGTTTACATTCTAAGAACACCTTGAGTGACTGAGAACATCCTGGTCAAAACCCAAAAAAGAGCAATTGTTAACCCTACCGTGCCTTCGCAAAACGAATATTGTATATGTTAGAATCGATTGCTATCAATAACTGGTCTGTTCTCACTGTATTTCAGTAGGCAACTCAACGCCCTGAGTTCAAGGGGGTACCCGATTGACTGTCCTGCTCTCTGTCTGGAATGCTGACGCCAAATGTGAATATTGACCCAAAGGGCCCGACTCACAAAGGTAAAGTAAACTTTTGTGTAAGTTTACTATTTGTTAGTATTCACACACTAAGTGCAAAGTTTTCCCACTCTGCATTCCCTATACTTGTGTGTGCAGAGTTCTCTGCCCCGATTGCATTGTCTCCAGGTCCGGAGAACTCTGAAGCACAGGGAGTGCAGTCGTAAAATTCTGCACGTAGTTTATGAATACCAAACAGTAGTAAACTTAAACAAAAGTGTAAGTTTACATTTGAGAATCAGGACCAGGGCCGGTTCTACCATTAGGCAAGACTAGGCGGCCGCCTAGGGCGGCAAAAGGGCTAGGGCGGCAAAAGGGGGATTTTTTATTTGAACCTACGAAAGTAAAGCTAGGCAGCCGCCTAGGCTTGCCTAATGGTAGAAACGGCCCTGCTTGGGAAACAACACTTTTTAAATAGAAAGATTTTCTTTTCTGACAGCTCTGTAACTAACGTACGTTTTATTTCCGACGCTTAGCATGTAGTGTTCCTGTAGACCTAGCAATGAATGGGAAAAAAACAGACTCGTTCTCAGGTGGATGGGTGTGCCCCAAATGCATTTTTATGTGCTGTCTTCTCTGCAGTAAAGCCCAGTATGCTCACTATCACACTTCATACAAAACAATTTGCATTTCCGTATTCTTCCGCTTTGCTCTAACTCTCAGTTATTTTGCATTATTCCTTCTTGAAAAAATATATATTTATCTAATTTCAAGCCGAGCCTGCTCGTCCTGCACCAATTCACTGCGGAGTTTAATGAAAACCTGCTTTGTCTTTCCACCCCACACCTCCCTTTGTTCAGCCCCTAGACCGCGACCCCAGCGCCCAGGGCACAACAATGAACACAGCCCTGGGGTCTAGGAATGATGCCAAGCCTCCGGCCGCGCCCGGGCCCTTCGGGGCATTGTGTGCTCTTTGCAGTACTGTCGCTTTAACTGGCTCCTTTGTTGCTGAAAAGAGCGCAATTAAAAAAGGGGCGGGCGGGCGGACTCTGCCAACCAAACTTCACTCTCTTCTTTCTCTGCTGGGCGGCAGTTCCCGCTTTCAGTTAGACTCTAATATTTCGGATTTCCTTGGCTCCTTTCACGGAGCGCTGCGTTGGGCTTTGTGGCGCTCGGGACGTCCCGTTGCCGGTGTGAGAACTTTCGATTTTTTTTCCCCAAGGAGCGGCAATAAAATGGAGTTGGTCAACTTGGTTTGAAAAGTTATGGGGGAACTTCTCATCAGCTCTGCGCAGAGCTCCATCCCGGAGGAGAAGGCGAGCACCTCCTCATGCTTGGCTACTCACGTGTGGAAGTTATCACGGCACTAGGTCTGCGCCGGCGCTATTTTTGAACCCGTATTCATATTTTTTTTTAACCGCTCGGTACCTTTTTGAAGACATTGCTGGAAGGTTGAGCAGAGTAACTGCGTGGCGATTGCCTCTTATCCTATAAGTATCACATATAACTTTTACGCAGTTCATTACTAGTAACTGGTTATTGGCTTAACAACTGAATGATTAGAGATTTGCACTTAAGTTGGCTTCATCTTCAACATGCCTTGAACTATTAAAAATGGTTATTGTTCTCTTTCGGAATTCTGGGCTGAAATATTGGCAGCTCAGTGAACTTTGCGCCTGTTGTCATAATAATAGGCTGTTCGTGCCTAACAAAAATGAACGTGTCCTCATGATGTAACTAACGCAACTTGTGCTTGTGTAAAGCGCTCTGATACCCGATACTTTCGGGTCAAGATCGCGCTATATAAAACTCCGTAAAAAAAAAAGAACTGACCACTAGCCTAGTGTAATGCCCGATACCGTCATCCGGTAGTGACTGTTTAGGCCAACGTCACTGTCCACGCTGGGATTTTTGAGCCAGTGCTTACCCTGTTAAAAGTAAGACTACAAATCCCAGAATGCAATGCACAGGTGGCCGCAAAACCGGGATTGGTTGAAGGTGTTCCACAACATGGAACCACTTGTCAACTATGGTGAAGTGTGCATTCTGCCTTGCACCGGCTCAAATTCTGGTCAGGATTAGTCTCATAGCGGTACCATGCACGAGCTTGTCAATAACTTCTATTCACAGCGCCAAGAAGCAGTTCATTCTGTGTTGTACGCCAAACTTTATTAACGTCTTGCCATAGTCTCTAATTAGCGCAGATTTGAGCATCATGAACTATAATCTCCCTGACGTGGAAATCTTTTAATTGTTGTGATCAGCCTCTTTTAAATGGATACAATGGTAGATGATATCTATTTCAGGTGCCTCAGTGAAAAAAAACAAGGGTTGGCAAAACCACTAGGTCTGGCCTTGGAAGATGGTGCAAGTTACTATTTTTGTTGTTTCTGGTTTTGAAAACGAGGTGCACTTGACGCCTCTGTGGTATTTAAAAAATAGGCTCTATTGGGCACCCGTGTACATAGTTCTGTGAGTGTATGGCCACCGTAACGGTCTGGCCTGGGCCTTTCGTTGAGGTCGTTTGCAGGACTGACTGTTGTGATCGTGTTTCCTGATAGTAAATGAGAGTGACGTAGAAGGGTTCGGCAGTAGAGGGTGTGCCTCTCTAGCCTGGATGACAGGGGGAGAGAGTGATGGTAGTAAAAGGGAGGGGGCAGCATTTTTCAATTCTCGCCTAGGGCGGCAAAACACCTAGAAACGGCCCTGATCAGGACCAAAGAAATGAACATAAATCCAAATGATCAGTGTTCATAAGATAAACTCCGTACTTCCTACAATGGTTGGTAATGTTGAGGATGAATATAGTATACATGTCTGCTCTTAACTCTTGTTGACTAAGCTGTGGCTAGCATCAATGTTCCAAACCATATAACATTTTTCAGCACACATTTTCGGCCCGTTTGTAAAGTCGGGTTAATAAAGCGCCATAGTTTTGCTCACTGATTAAAAAAAAAAAATATATATATATATATATATATGTGTGTATATATATATATATATATATATTCACTGAAAAAACCATAGGTTTTAGGGACAGTTATAGTTACTTGGACATTGCACTCGTACAAAACCCGTGAAATTCCCCCGTTATAGTTAGTTCAGCTAACTATAACTCGCGCCCCGCAATGCACTGCTGATGACGTCACATATTACATCACTCATGACATGGTCAGTGACATCACTGATGACATCACTGATGACATCTCAAATGACATCACTGATGACATCATCCAGTGACTGTGTGTTTCTGTAAAGTTTAAATATTTTTAAAATATATAGGAAAAGACGTATTGAAGAATGAGTGGGTGTCTAAGTGTCTGTATGGATGATTTAGTAGGTGCGTGACTGACTCTATAAGTGAGTGATTTAACGTATCTTACTGAATGCATGGGTTAGTGACTAAACTGGGTGTATGTCTGTATCCGTCTGTCTGTTGCTGTGTAAGTGGCTGCATGTGTTTGTGAATAGCTAAATGATTTTCTATATGAGTTATTGAATGCTTGTCTGAGTATCTGTATGGGTGCCTGAGTGTTTGTGTGGGAGGGGTGTGTGCAACTCTGTGCATAGATGTGTGAGTGGGTGATTCACTGGGTGGATGGTTTCAAGAGTGCATCTGTGATAGACTGTATGGGTGGGTAAGTGTGTGTAAGAGTGTGTTAGTGAGTGAATGTATGTCCCAGTGGTACATGTGTGAGTAACTACATATGTGAAAGGCAGTATATATGTGTGTTGGATTATATAAATAGCTATAAGCAAGAGTGAGTGATTGTGATAGTGGCTGTATGGATGATTGTGTGCTTGTATCAGTGATTGTATAAGAGCGTAACAATGTGCTACTATTTGTATGAGTAAGTGAGCTGGTGTGTGTATAACTGTATAGGTGAGTAAATGGCAGTGTGTTTAATTATTTGCATGACTGACTAGGTGTGTGAGTATCTCTATGGATGAGTGGCGTTGTTTGAGTGTCTATATAGGAGTAAGAGTGCATATGATAGTCCTGTACTGAGTGACCGTAAGTATGAGTGACTGTACGGGTGAGTGAGTGGATGTGTGTGTGTAGACCTAAGAATCAGTGAGTGGGTATGTAGTTATTGGTGTTGGAGTGTCTATGGTTTTGCGAATGGCAGTCTGTAATTTAGAGTGGGTGTATCAAAGATTATATTAGGGTGTGAGGAGGTGCATCAGATTATCACGTGGATGATGTCATCAGTGATGTCATTTGAGATGTCATCAGTGATGTCATCAGTGATGTCACTGACCATGTCATGAGTGATGTAATATGTGACGTCATCAGCAGTGCATTGTGGGCGCGAGTTATAGTTAGCTGAACTAACTATAACGGGGGAATTTCACGGGTTTTGTACGAGTGCAATGTCCAAGTAACTATAACTGTCCCTAAAACCTATGGTTTTTTCAGTGAATTTCAAAGGTTTTTTAAATGCTAATTTGTAACTATAACGTGTCTGAAACCTATGGTTTTTTCAGTGAATTTCAAAGGTTTTTTAAATGCTAATTTGTAACTATAACGTGTCTGAAACCTATGGTTTTTTCAGTGAATTTCAAAGGTTTTTTAAATGCTAATTTCTAACTATAACGTGCCTGAAACCTACGGTTTTTTCAGTGAATTTCAAAGGTTTTGTAAATGACAATTTTTAAATGTATTAATTGTTATATTAATTTTTTTCATACTGATTTATTACATTTTTAGAAACAATTTTTTTTTACATATTTTATTTGTCAAATTACATTGTAATTACATTATACATTACATTACAAAAAATACTTTCTCAGAATGAATTACTTTAGTTTAAATACTTTGCAGATAGGCAATAGACTTTTAAGTACAGTAGTTACAGTTGTTGCAATGGGCAACACATTTTCAAACACAATGCAACATTCAGCTCAATGTGAATTTCTAGTTAAATGCAATTAGTTACTTTATGGATTACTTTTGTAACCACAGGACTGGATCCTAGATTCAGTCCTGGTACATCTCCTGTAAACAGTTGAGTAAAAGCGTTTTGGTTACAATCGTGATTTTTAAGGAATATTATTGTATTTTAAAAGTTGACACTTTGAAACTTTTTCTCATAGAATCACCAATGTTATCCTATGGAAGGAAATTCACTTAGCAGGTAAAAACTGTTATCGTTACTTTTTCTTACTCATTGTTGGATCCTGGATCCAGCACTGGTGCATCTCCTGTAAACAGTTGAAAGAATGCGTTTAAGTCATACAGGCGATTTTTAAGGAATATTTGTAGTTTGTGAAAATCAACACTTTGAAACTTTTTTGCTGAAAACCAGTCAATGTTAGCCTATGAAGGAAATTCAAGTTACCGGTAAGTACGGTTAAAATTACTTTTGAGGATCAGTACTGGGCTGAAACATGCAGCACTGAGGTCTCTCCTGATAACAGGTGAGTAAATCGGAATTCGTATTTCGGCTGATTTTAGAGGAATATTTTAAAGTTCCAAAACTCCACACTTAGAAGAATTTCCAAGTGAAACCAGTCAATGTTAGCCTATGGAAGGAAATTCAAGTTACTGGTAAGTACGGTTAAAATTACTTTTCAGGACCAGTACTGGGCTGAAAGATGCAGCACTGAGGTCTCTCCTGATAACAGGTGAGTAAATCAGAATTCGGATTTCGGCTGATTTTAGAGGAATATTTGTATGTTTCAAAAATCAACACTTAGAAGAATTTCCAAGTGAAACCAGTCAATGTTAGCCTATGAAGGAAATTCAAGTTACCGGTAAGTACGGTTAAAATTACTTTTCAGGATCAGTACTGGGCTGAAAGATGCAGCACTGAGGTCTCTCCTGATAACAGGTGAGTAAATCGGAATTCGTATTTCGGCTGATTTTAGAGGAATATTTTAAAGTTCCAAAACTCCACACTTAGAAGAATTTCCAAGTGAAACCAGTCAATGTTAGCCTATGAAGGAAATTCAAGTTACCGGTAAGTACGGTTAAAATTACTTTTCAGGATCAGTACTGGGCTGAAAGATGCAGCACTGAGGTCTCTCCTGATAACAGGTGAGTAAATCGGAATTCGTATTTCGGCTGATTTTAGAGGAATATTTTAAAGTTCCAAAACTCCACACTTAGAAGAATTTCCAAGTGAAACCAGTCAATGTTAGCCTATGAAGGAAATTCAAGTTACCGGTAAGTACAGTTAAAATTACTTTTCAGGATCAGTACTGGGCTGAAAGATGCAGCACTGAGGTCTCTCCTGATAACAGGTGAGTAAATCGGAATTCGTATTTCGGCTGATTTTAGAGGAATATTTTAAAGTTCCAAAACTCCACACTTAGAAGAATTTCCAAGTGAAACCAGTCAATGTTAGCCTATGAAGGAAATTCAAGTTACCGGTAAGTACGGTTAAAATTACTTTTCAGGACCAGTACTGGGCTGAAAGATGCAGCACTGAGGTCTCTCCTTATAACAGGTGAGTAAATCAGAATTCCTATTTCGGCTGATTTTAGAGGAATATTTGCACAATGGTGAAGGGAGGGGGCGGGGCCTGAGGTGACATCTTTGCAAACGCGCCCCGTGGCGCGTTTTAAGTTGGGGGATTAAGTTCCCTTGAATCCTGAGGGTCCCTAGGGGCCAACTAGACCACCAGGAACCTCCAATATGCGCCAGGGGCTGCGTTGCAGAGACGTGTAGAGAGGCCACACCCCTTTTACACCTCTCTGCAACGCAGCTCTGTGGCGCTTTCTGGATGTACCTGTTGGGCTAGTTGGCCCCAGGGACCCTCAGGATTGAAGGGGATTTAATTCCCCATCTTAAAACGCGCCACGGGGCCTGTTTGCACACATGTCACCTCAAGCCCCGCCCCCTCCCTTCACCACTGTGCAAACGCGCCCCGTGGCGCGTTTTAAGTTGGGGGATTAAGTCCCCTTGAATCCTGAGGGTCCCCGGAGTCCAACTAGCCCACCATATACCTCCAAAAGCGCCATAGAGCTGCGTTGCAGAGAGGTGTAAAAAGGGGCGTGGCCTCTGTACACCTCTCTGCAAGGCAGCTCCCTGGCGCATACTGGAGGTTCCTGGTGGGCTAGTTGGCCCCCAGGGACCCCCAGTATTCAAGGGGAATTCGTTCCCTCTGCAAACGCGCCAGGGGGCGCGTTTGCAGAGTGGTGAAGGAAGGGGCGGGGCCTGCGGGCCCGATCGTTTTTTTTTGTTGTTTTTTTTGGGGGAGGGGGGCCGCGTGGCCCCCCTCCTGGGCCACTACTTGCCCCGGGGACCCCATCCCCCGGGGCTGGCCCTCTCGTTGGGGACTGTGGGGGGGTCCCCAATCCCCCCACAGTCCCGCCGGCTCCCCGTGTCCTACGGGAGCCGGCATTGCTTTACACATGGGGAGCTGCTAAGATGCAGCTCCCCATGTGGAAAGCTATCGGCTTTGGATATTGGAAGAGAGAGCAGGTTTCCTGCTCTCTTCCAATATCCAAAGCAAGTTTGCAATGACAGGACGGGAGCCGCGAGGCTCCCGTCCTGTCATTGCAAACAGCAGTGTCCCGGGGTAGGCACCCCGGGACACTGCAGGAGCCGGCCCTGGGGTGTGGTGGTCCCCAGGGCCATCAAGGGCTCCAGGAGGGGGCCGCGCGGCCCCCCTCCCATTCAGTGCACAGCCCCGGGGAGGTGGTGGTCCCCGGGCTCTGGGGGTCCAAAACGGACCCCCATTGTAATTTTTCTTAGTGCCCCGGGGAGGTGGTGGTCCTCGGGGCGTGTGGGGGCTGGAGCCCCCCACACAGGTTTTTAATTAAAAAAGAAGCCCCGGGGAGGTGGTGATCCCGGGGCTGCGGGAGGGCTCAGAGCCCTCCCGCACCATTGTACATAAAGCCCCGGGGGTGGTGGTCCCCGGGGCTTGGGGGCCCTTAGAGGCCCCCCACACATAAAATTAACCCCCCCAGCATGCCCCCGGGACTTGGGCCACCCGGGGGCCAATTAACATCGAAGCGCGGGAGACCGCGCTTCGATTTTTTTTTTTTCGGCAGGGTTCGCGCTCCCTGAGCGCATCCTGCCGATTTTTTTTAAAAAAAATTATTTTTTTTTTGCCCAGGGGGTCCTTGTGGGACCCCCTGAGCAAACCTAGGGGGTCAGGGTGTTTCTACCCTCCCCCTTTGTGCGCTTTGCGCACTTGTTTCTGTCCCTCGGTTCTACCGAGGGACAAATGGCTGCCAACATTTCCTGAATCGGAATGTTGACAGCCAGCTGACAGCCAATTAACATGCAGCTCGTGATCGGGAGGGTGCGCGAATCCTCCGTGCCCATAGATATATATGTACTTTTACTTTTTGATTTTCTCAGCAACTACTGAACGGATTTACACCATTTAACAAAAAGGGTTCTTTCTGAACCAAGAACTACCTCTTTGCCAAATTTGGTGTAATTCCGTTCAGCAGTTCGGGCTGTAGCCGTGTCTAAAGTTTCCTATGGGAAAATGCATGGGGAAAACGCGTTTTGGGACCCCCTTTTTCTCGGCCCCCGCTTGACGTATCACCCCGAGACTTTCAGGGTAGGAGCGGACCGGAGCGCCCCACGAAGTTTGAAAATTTCGCGAAGATACGTCAACCGGCAAGAGAGTTATTTCAAATAGAATGTCGCGGATTTCCTATGGATAATAGGTTGTAACTATAACTATCTACTGGCGACCGCCAGTAGATAATATATATATATATATATATATATATATATATATATATATATATATATATAATCATTCAGCTTTCACCCTACCCAAAACGCAAGGACAACTTTTGGCATTCATTTTTTGACAGGTGGGTATTATGATGTTGATATTAGAATTCCCAATGTGTGTGTGCTGCTGGTGCAGCATGATTTTGAAGACTTGATAGATCTCAATTAAGCAAGAAGGTACTGCCAAGAGTGGGGGAACAAGATTGAATGATAATACAGGATCAGCAACTGCTTCACTATTGTCAGAACCCCTTTCAGAGGGCCAATGGGCACGCAGGGGCTACTGGGCCCAACTGTGGTGGTTGTGGCTTTTTACCCCTGCTGTCTCAGGGCCCGTCCTGCTCTGGATCCTGAGCAACTGGGCCAAGAACCCCTTCTGCACTTGAGTGGTAGCTGTACATGAGCCGTCCAAGGCTTCCTCGGTGGGGTGGGGTTTGGAAGTGTAGATACCAGTAAGTGAACAAAACTCATAACCCAAAGTGAGCAGAGTACAAACAATAAATCTATGTCCAGTCCAACACTTTCATAAAAAAAGAAGTATTTTATTTTAACTCTACACATGCAAAGGAATAACAATATTCATATGCAATAACACACTCCCCTTGAAGTTGGAGTATCTAGTAGTTGTCAGGCGAATCCCTGTCCCACCCTCATTTTTGTAACATGTTCGAGGTTATTCCCCCATTCACTGGTGGCCACATCCAGAGAATACCTACTAGTAGGCTGTACTCAAGAGTTCCCCTTTGACTCCTTAATTAATAATCAAAAGTGTCTATGGTGCAGCAGCACCGTTGGCAGCAAGTCTCCCAGGGCCCCACAGGCCCAGTTTAAGTCTTAATTGCTCCGACAGTATGGAAGTGTTCAGCAGTGCAGCAAGTGCCCTCTCCATGGGCACTCCTGAGTTCAGATCCTGTTTGACTAATACAGGCCATGCGCAGTTCATGCAAGAGCAGCACCAGGCAGACGCAGGCTCTCTCCTCCAAGCACCGCTGCAGGCTCGTCCAGTTATTGGAGCTACTCCCACTCACCAAACACGAGTGTAGTCACTCTTCCCCTAATAGTGGGGGGCGGGGGGTAGGGGGATTCTCTAGCTCCTGACTGGAGCTCCAGCGAGGGTGCAAAGTCTTCGCAGTGTCCTTGCAATCCTCAGGTAATCAGTCCGGTGCAGTTTGCAGGCTTGACCTGCTGGTCACAGCCACGACCCAAACACTTGGCCACAGTAGTACCTGCAAGCCCTCCTGGCATAAGAGCTTGCCGCATTACCCACAGTCGGGGTGCAGACTCTTCTGGTGCGAT
Organism: Calotriton arnoldi; assembly: GCA_963921515.1. Classification (NCBI taxonomy): domain Eukaryota; kingdom Metazoa; phylum Chordata; class Amphibia; order Caudata; family Salamandridae; genus Calotriton; species Calotriton arnoldi. The sequence continues at coordinate 29,612 of CAWUFW010018567.1, forward strand.
CGCCCTAACTACGGTGGCCCCTCTTGGCATATGGGGTGGCCGATCTCGGCGGACACAAGTCTCACACTCCTGTTCCAATAAGCTCAACAATGGTCCCCTTCGGCATACGGGGCCGTTCTCCTCACCTTGCTGAGGGTGTCCTCTCGGTAAGGCTTCCAACTGGACCTCACTTCCTCCAACGCTCTCCTCTTCCTCACATGGTCTTGGCAAGCAGATAGGCTTTGTTGCTCCAGGGACAGGTGATCTTGGCTTTCCCTGGGTGATCTTTCCTCACCCAGCAAAGAGACTAGCAGGCCTTGGCCCCCCCAGTCCTGGTCACAGGCAGAAATCTTGCAGAGCTTCCCATTCTCTCGCAGCCTCTCTGGCTGCTTGGCAGATGGCAAAGTTTGAGGTCTCAACTTCTCCCTCTTATAGTCTATTTCCAGACACCAAAATGTGATTTAGGGTCTGAATCTATGAAGTTTTATGTTGGGATTCTGCTTCTTTTGAAGTGTCCACTTCTCTTTCCTCATGAAAGGATGTCTGTCACAGCAGGTAAGAATCAGAAGCTGATTGATCCACAACACAATTTGTGGGAGTGGCCATCGTTCACACCTAGGTGTCAGCCATAGTGATGTGTGCATTAAAAGGTTAATCCCAGGCTCCCAGCCCGACTCTTTATGATTCTCTTATCAGCCCCATCTCCTTTCTTGAGATGGGTCCAGGCCCCTTCCTTGTGATCTATCACTGATTCAAAGAGCAACCTTTTAAAGTGTAAAGCAAGGGTCCCTTCCCCCAGTGTGTCCCACTCATCTCACAGGAAAGCAGCAATACACAAATCTGTCTGGGGTGATTCCTCAACTCCTTATGTCTTCACCAGGCAGGCCTGGGCTTTCCTAAATAGAACCCAGGATCTGCCATATAATGTATCAATGCAGGCACACTTAATCAGTGTATATTAACACTTACTGTCCAACCGGCACTGGTTTTTTCAATCCATTGTACCACTACAAGTACACATACATTCAGTACACACATTCAATCTGCGTGCACTGTTCAGCACTGAAGCTCTTCTATACTGTACCAGGGCGTCCTGTTTGCAAACACACCCTCTGCCAGCACACATACTCACCATGTGCATGCTGTACAACACTTCACACTTCATGTATTGTGCTTCATGCAAGCATACATTCTCCCAGTACATGCTTTCCTTGCACATGCACTGCACAGCATTACATCTTTTATGTCATATATTCCTCACAGTCATTCTTACACTCGGCACATGCACTAATCCCACATGTACTACAAAGTGCTGCTCTATCCCTGTACTGCACCCTTCCCAGGCGCACAGACATCCAGCGCAGAATCACTACTACTCTGCTGCACAACACTTCACATCTATCTGATGTAGGCCACGGGTGACTTAAGAACACAGCAGTGAAACTTTTAAAAGGTGTATGAGACTGTAGGCCTCACTCCAGTGACACATGGTAAAAAGGTCTTGTTCACTACTACTGATCACTATAGGGAATGCTGCCACCACCCACCTTTGCTGCTTACCTCTTGGTGAAGGCGATAGCTTTCCACCAGTGTTAAAGTAGCGCTGCGGTCGCCCATCCCAACAAGGCCACAATCCATGAGACATGCCTATGTCATGACGCACATGCATGATCAGTGTTCGCCTATGACAAAAAAAATCAGCATTTGGGCTCCAGACAACAGTACAGGTGGGCACTCGGGGCAGGGGTACCTGTCTTTAACTCTGCAGAGGACTTTTCCATCCCAGCATCTATATTTAGCTAATTTGCTTAGGCCAGTATTCTGTGGTTCAAAGTGGCCGATACTCATTAAGGAATTGTATGTTACTGTTTTTTTCGTCTCTCCATACGCATCATAAAGTGTCCTAAATTTGCCACTTCGGCCCTGTTAAGGGGTCTCTTCCACACAAAAATTACTTAGCAGAATATTTTTTGCTTGCAAAATGTTCACCTGAAAAAACTTTTCTAAGGCATAAGTCGCCTGTATCAACCTCAACTTGTGAAATGTCCTCAGGTGTGGGACTGGATCTGGAAAAACCTAATTTGGAGCAATGGCTGATAGGTTGCACCAACTGTGGTGCTGTTCAGACATCAGCAGATGTGATGATATTGGTCCGTATTAGCAACACCTGGCACCCTTGTGTTGAGTTGCTTTTTAACGTGTGCCACTGACACTAGGATCCATTGCTGCAGAAACTTGATCATCTTCAGACCCCTAAGGCAAACTAATCAGCTTTAGTCTTGCAGCCTTTAGCTGAGTATCAGTCCTCTCCATGAGTGCAGTCAGTTGGTCATTTCCCTGCTTCAAAACTTAGCTCGAGTCTTTAGGGGCCAGGTGTACTAATCTCCTGATCACGAAAAGCCGTCACAAAATTGCGCAAAAACATTTTGAGACCAGTATTTTATTTTGTGAACTGACTTATGTACTAATAGGCCAGTTTATAAACTAAGGAATTGCAGAGGGTTGCAGAATAATCTAACTAATTAATCTTAATTTGGCAAGTCACAATTTGTGATCCCTTGCGATTGGTACAATCACAAGGCTGGTGGTGTGCAAGGAACATCAGATCACCATTTTTGTGATGGCATTTCAAAATGAATAACTTTATTTTATTGAAGGAGCTCGAGTTCCTTAAAGAAACCTGTGCTGCCTTTAAAAAAAAGTTTTCTGAATTGGAAGACGTCAGTGAGAGCAGGCAGTGGTCCTTTGGATGCTGCCTGTTCTTCTGGCGGCTGCCACCACGAATCACAAAGAGTGCGTGGTCCAAAGGGTATGTCTTCCCCTTTGCAAATCTGTTAGCACCCGCTGCATTGCAAAATGCGTTGCAGCGCACGCAACGAAATTCGTTTTATTTATTTAACTGTTTACTTACCTCCGTTCATCCATATTCCGGTGTTTACTACCCCCCACCCTGCCCCTCCCCGCCCCGCCTCACCGCCCCACGGAACTCCCTCCACGGGCCGCTACTGAGTGTGGGATGTCATGGAGGAGAGCATTGTCACAATCAAGGTGTACGAGTATAAAGCGATCAACAGCAGCTCTGAGTTACCTCAGATCTTACTTTGATTTCTGGGAGGAGTAGTTTCACTTTCATTCTAGTGAGCTGGTACCAGGCAAACTTGGTTTTCATGACAATGTTTTTATTAACGGTGAATCTGAGTGACTTTGCATAAGTTGGAGTTGAAATCCGTCCAGGTTCATGTTGTTAATCCAGGTTTGGACTAGAGGTTGCTTGTTGGTCATGGCAAGCAGTAAGAATTAGCTTTTGGTGGGATTGAACTTCAGGCAGGCCCTGGACATCCAGGTCTGGATGAAGTGTCGGCAGTTTTTGAGGAATTGGATGTCTGGAGCAGAGGAAACTTTCAAGTAGAGTTGTGGATCTGTGATGTATTTCTGAATTTTAATTCTCGGTGAGTAGAAAATCAAGAGGCTACATGTAGAGGTTGTTAAAGACAGGTGACAAGTTGGAACCCTTGGCAGTTCAACAGATGATAGGATCATTTGGGACTGGCAGGCACCCATGTAAATGAACTGTGGCTGATTGGAAAGGGAGGAGGAGAAACAGTGATATACGTTGCAAGGGAATTCCATTTGAGACTTCAGATAAGAGTGAGGGAGGGATGATCTACGGTGTTAAAGACAATTCAGAGGTTGAGCAATTTAAGGAGGCATTGTTATCTTTATTTGTGGTCAGGAGTGCGTGGTCTATGATTTGAAATGACACTGTCTCAGTGCTGCATAGCAATCTGAAACCAGAGTGGTAGTCTTGCAGGAGATATTTAGCATTGAAGTGATTTTAAGAGTTTTGCTTTACACACTTTTTCAATGATCTTGCCAACGAAGGGTAGGTGAGTGATGGACCACTAGTAGGTGAGGGCATTAGGGGCTAGTGTGGTTTTCTTCGTGAGTGGGAGAATTTAGTCAATATCGAGAATGTTTAAGAAGATGCCTTGAGTGAAGGAGCTTCTCCGGATTAGGCTCTTATGGAGGACAAGGAAGGAAGTTGACTATGTCAGCCAGATCTGCAAGAGATAGGGTGTGAAGGATGGCCATCATGTAATGCAAGAGGGTAGGAATCAACGGGATAGCAGACTTTGTTTTATGTGCTGTTAGTTCTTCTGTATTTTTCTTACAGAAAAAGAGGTTAATGGCATTGCACTTGTTTATAGAGCGTGTGATAGGAGGGTCAAGCAGGGGATGCTGCTGTGCCGATTGCCATGAAGAACATTCTGCTTCTGTTGGCAGCTTATTTGATGGTGTTGTTATAGTACTGAGCTTTTGCTGATGTGACGAGTTCTCTGATTGCTGCAGAGAGGAACCTCAGTAATGTGAGGTCCTAAGAGGTTCTGTTTTTCTCTCATTTTTCTTTCTGTCTGCAGATGGGGAATTTTTTGTCAGTGAGGCCATGGGAATAGCAGGGTGCTGAAGTGTTCAGTTTACACTTTCATGTTTAGTTGCAGCTTGGGTGTTCTCATGGTTTTCCAGAAATGCATTTAAATAATTTAGAAGAGTGTCCACGTCGGATATAGAGCTGGCAAGGATCTGGCTCACATCCCCCATGTGCACAGAAGCCTATGCCATGTAACTGACTATGAGACCCAGGGCCTGACTATGAGGTCTCCCAAAGGTTAAGGGACATTTCCTGACCGTGCAAGGGGGTGACTGCCTGAGGAGCAGAAGTCCGCCTAGGGAAGGCCTTTGTGTGTGGACCATCTGTTGCTGCTGCGTCCTCGACCAACACCAGAGAAAAGCCACCTGCCTGCACCGGAGAAACGCTGGTAGGACCACTACCACTGCTGTTGCCAGCAGACCTCACACTTGAGACCCCCCGTGTCACCGCTGCTAGTAAAACGCAAACAAGTGAAATGAACATTGACAGTGTACCTCTAACAGTAAACAAGTGGGTGATTAATTTCACTTTATGAAGTACCCTACGGGGGGCGTGACTGGCACCCAAAAGAGATGGCCACCAACAAATGAAAAGGAACGAGCTGATCAACTTGGGTGCACGTTGGCATGCAGTTGTCAAAAAAGCTTAACGAGCGTGTGCAGATCTTACCTGGATTCGCCTGCCTCACACTTCCAGCGAGAGAGGTGCAGCTATCACTGTGTGAGCATTGCCTATACAGTTGCGGATGGACCTACATACAGCGTGTTTGGTAGTGCAGAGACTAGCACAACATTTTGCATGCTTAGTACAGGCCCCAAACATCAGCAGTGGTCCACTACCTTTGACTTTGGCAATTAGAAAGCGCGACAAATCACTTGTGAGGGTCTCAAGGTGCTGGAGTTGCTAACTGCTTCATGGTGAGCTGTTCATTCAAACAGCCAGGTCTTGAGTCCTTTCCTGAATTGCTGGAGGGACGAGGCGGTCCTGAGGTGCAGGGGTAGGTTGTTCTAAGCTTTGGCTGCCAGGTGTGAGAAACAGAGTCCTTCGATTTTGCCTCGACGGATCCGGTGGGTGTCTGCGAGGGAAAGGGAGGCAGATCGTAGGTGTCTGGTCGGTTGGTGGCAGGTCATGCGTTTTTTGATGTATGCTGGTCCTTCATTGTGCAGGGCTTTGTTTGCGTGGGTCAACATCTTGAACTGGCATCTCTTCTGGATCAGGAACCCGTGCAGCTTCTTGAGGTGGGGTGTGATGTATGGAGGTCGAGGATGAGTCTTGCCATTGAGTTTTGTATTGTGTATAGTTTCTTCAGGAGGCATGCAGTGAGTCCTACGTTGAGTGTGTTCCCGTAGTCCAGCGTGCTGGTGATGAGGACAAGCGTGATCGACCTTCTGGTGTTAAAGAAGTCACTGAGGTCAGTGACTTATCCATATTTACCCCTTAAGGACTGGTGCTGCTCTATCTCTCTACAGGGGTCTACAGTTCTACTACGCTTTCACTTATCCCAGCACCTCCCATCCTGGATTAATGTTGCACCAGCCCAACACTTTGTACACTTAGTGAAGGTCCCATACCAACAGCAATGGTTCACTACTGGAGAGCTTGACAATTAATGAGGTATGGGGCGTCTCCAAACTTACTCTCTTAAGAACTAGTGTTGCTCTATCCCCCTACAAGGGTCTGCTGTGCCAATATGCTCCCACTTACCCTCTAAGAACTAGTGTTTCTCTATCCCCTACGGAGTTCTGCTGGGCTACTATGCTCCCACTTAACCAGACGCAGCCTAATCTGTGTTAGTGCTGTACAATTCCGTCGGCACACTCCCTGACACTTTGCAAATCTGTACTGTATTGCACATCACACAGTCTTAAATGGCAGATTACAGGGGTAAAAAACCTAAAGACCACAAAGACATCAAGGCCCCCAAATCCAGCCTAAAACTTGCCAAGGAGGAACCGCCTGCACCAGACTGACCAGTAAAACACAAAGTTGACTATGTCCACAAGCTTGAATATCATTATGCAGAGACTGGGCGCACTTCACGATCTGGCGCAAGAAACCAAATTCAATACCGATGCTATGCATCATAAACTAAAGGCAGTACGAAATTACTTCAAAGGGATGGCAAACAGAATCACTGAAGCAGAATCCAAAATTTGTATCTTGGAGGACTCACACACATCAGATCGGAAACGTGCAGATGTGACAGAACACAGGGTGAAAGCAATAACAAGAGAATTGTCAGAACTTGAGAACCGCAGCTGTAGGGGCAACCTATGTATCTTTGGTCTCCCTGAGAATGCCGAAGGTGGCGCGAACTCCTGCACTGAATTTTTGGAATCTTGTATACCATGTTTCCTCTGAATCAAATTTGAAAAATACTTTGAAATAGAAAGGGCACATAGGATACCACTGGGTAAACCATCGCTTAACCCTACCAATCCTGCATCAAAGCTGAGAACGATGATTTTTAAACCACTATGGTACCGTCACACCCAAGTGATCTTGACCCACATGAGAAAAATCCAATACGTGCAATGGAACAGCTCCATGATAACTAGGATTACTCTAAATACACTGTAGCCACCAGGATGGGCTTTCTGGCACTCCGTCAACCACTGAGAGATCTTTCCATCTCGTTTTCCTTTGCTGGCCCCGGCAAAGTCTGCATTGCATATAGAGGTAAATCGATGATCTTCATGGAGCCAAAGGATCTCCAGTCTTTCATAACTGCATCGACCCCATCGGATATGGTAACCTGAGATGTGGGTAATGTCTAAACTTCTGAATGCTTCTTTTCGGTTATCCATATTTGTAAAGCGCAAACTACTCACCCTTACGGGTCTCAAGGCGCTGGGGGCCGTCGTGGAAATTAAGTGAGCTATTGCCCAGAGTCACATGGTGCTGAGCTGCGCTGCCGCCGGGGATCGAACCGTGAGCCCTGTGCTCCGAAGTCAGCTGGCCTGGCCGCTGCACCACACCTCTCCATGGTGTTGTTGGCAATTTGAACTTGCTGGTTATACCAGCTATCACCACGTTGCCGGCACTCGCAGGTTAAGTCTACATACTGCATATTTATGACGTTTCACTTCACATTAGACATCAAAATCTGCCCTATGGCTGATCAAAATGCTGTTAATGTGCGCATGTCCCTGGTTTATCCTTTCCAAAGACTGTAAGTTTTAATATGTCTCCATACCACCAACCCATACCCGATTCGCCAGTAGGATGTACCAATCTAAATCTTGCTGGTCCCTGGTAACTGGTTTGCTTATGGTTATGAATCGACTGCATAAATAAATGTTGATCTTGCTAAATCTTTTAGGGCATTAGATAGATATATGTATTATACTTATATGTTCGGGCCATACAGGCTCCTTTGTTTTCCTGTTCATTAGATTGTGGTGGGACCTGCACCAGTGGTTGTCCCAGTAAGCTGTAGGGTGGGGAAATGGGCTCTCCCCGCATGTCAAGCGAGGGATGGCGGGAGGGCTTTTATCAGGCAATTATTTTTTGCTTCTTTGACGATTGTTTTTGTTGGTCCCACTTGTTTTTTCATCTTTCTACCTTGCTTGTCTTCATTTCTCTATCTTCTATCACATAGTGTCCGGCAAGCCTGCCCTAATACATCCCACTAACAGGCAGTAACATGCCTCACACAGATGCATTGTAACATTATCATGCGTCTGTAATTGATCTTCGCTCTCTCCAACTGTCAGTCTGACATACACTCAACTGCAGTCTCATATGCATGGAAGGATGGCACACACACCTCACCCTTCCTGTATCTCTCTACTGTCCACAACCACTACAATATGCAAACACATGATGCCACCCGCTATTGAAATTCTCTCACTAAACACCAAGGGGCTCATTTATGAGTTTCTGATGCAAGTGCACTACGTGACAGGGAAAGCGCAGGAAGGCGTTGCATTTAAGGCAATACAGTGCGTTCCTGTCCTTTCCCTTGCGCTGGTGCCCTTTTGGCAGCCTAGCACCAACGCAGGCATTGGCAATGGTGTAAGAGTGCCTGTTTTGCATGCAGGATTATTTTTGTGCTTGAAGGGGCAGCTTCCTGTGTAAAAACAATCCTGGGAGACATATTCCTCTTATTATTTGTGCTGCAGAATGCATAGAAAGAGGAAGAAAAGAGGAAAAGTAGAGATATCTCTCCTAGTTACGCCTCCCCTGGAAAGGTGTAAGATTTTGGCGCATCCCCAGGCTTACAAGTTCTTGTAAATCTGGGGATGCGTCAAAATCCATGGGAGTTTGTGGGAACACCTACGCAATATCCATGGAACGCTTTCCCAGGGCAGAGTAACACAACGCAGCGATTTGCGCTGCTTTGCATTACTCCAGATTTTTTAAGCTACTAAGAGCCACGGAAGATGGCTTTGTGTGGGTTAAAAAATGTGACTTAGAAGTAAGCGTCACGCATGTTCCACGTTGCATGGTGCAAACACAGCACAACCCTCTCATAAATATGCCCCCAAGGGTCTGAACCACTGTGTCAGACGGAAACTATCGCATATTACTGTAATAAATTAAAAGGGGATATCATTTTAGTACAATAAACACACCTTGATTCCATTAGGGACACTAAATTCTACTCACTGTGGGTGGCGAAGATTGGGCTCTCCCCAGCAATACAGAAGAAAAATGGGGTCCTTACCATAATGTGTAAAACATCTGAAATTAAGGTGGTGTCTAACTCACATGACCACCAGGGAAGCTGGCTTATCACCAGAGTTAAGGAAAAAGACCGAATTCTTTATTGTGAATTCTTTTGCCCCAAATGACAATTTGGTAGAATTTTGCAAAGATCTTGACAAACAAATCTTAGAGCTATCCGATAACCTAGAAGTGATACTGGGGGGATTTTAACCTAATGGACTGGTCCTTAGACAGGATATGGATACACAAATTCCTGGGTAATAGATCACACAAACAAATGAGATCATGCTGTAAAAATAACAACCTGGTTGACGTATGGAGACTATACAATCCAGCCAGCAGCGACTACACCTTTTACTCCCCACTCCATCACTCCATCTTCAGGATCGATTATATTATGGTTAGTAAATGATTGCTTGCTTTATCTCGAGATCTCAAAATATAACCAATTGTAATCTCGAACCATGCTTGTGTATCTCTAGACCTTGACTTCGGTGACTCGTCCCCTACCTCCAGACATTGGTGCATCAATGACAATCTACTTGATGATGATGATGATGATGATGATAATAATAATAGAGAGAACGTAGCTGTAGTGATAGGCCACTTCTTGAAAAAAAAATTATGTGGAGGACACCTTGGCTACCTGTACATGGGATGCACTTAAGGCTACCATTAGAGGATTTCTTATCATTCTAATGTCAATGAAAAATAAGACTCTTTCCAAACAATTAACAACCTTAGAAGTGGAAATAAAACTGTAAGATAGTAAATTCAAACATACTAAGGGGTTTGCAGTTTTAACAAAGCTAATTAACTTGCAGTACAAATACAACAAAATACTGAGTAAAAGCGCAAAAATGGATTGAGGTCCCTGTAGCTGGGAAACCGTGCAACAGGAACAGAGTGGGGAAAACATTGGCTAACTTTCTGAAATATACTAAGAACAAATCCCTTATACTTGTGATAAGGAATACATCCGGGGATGTGGTATCTTCCACCCAGGGCATCTTAGATGCTTTTAGAACATTCTACTCTGACCTATATAGCGCCAATAAAGCAGTCCCCATAAATATATGTAATGAATACCTAGATTCCTGTGTCCTACTGCACGTAAACCACAAAGATCAACTCAGTGTCAAGGCACACATTGAGGAAGGGGAGATCCTGAACGCCATTCGCTGCCTTACAGCACCTGGTCCATACGGGTATTTTGTTAAATTTTATTAAACCTTTGCTGACCTGGCGGTGGACCCTCTGAGGGCTGTCTTCCGCTAATACGTGAACTCTGGGTCTATCTCAGGTTCTGCTACTGAGGCCACTATACCACTATAGTGGTCATTCCCAAAGGAGGGGAATGATCATCTAGACATTAAAAATTATAGACCCATATCGCTTATCAATCTTGATTGCAAATTATATGCCAAAATCATCGCACCCAGACTGGAGACAGTCATATTAAAACTAATTGGTCCCTCACAGACTGGTTTCCTAAAGGGTAAATTTGTCGCAGACAACATCAGGTTATTCTGCCATGCATTCTATAAAGCAAAACTTGTAAACTCCCCAGCAACCACACTGGTGCTTGACACAGAAAAGGCCTTTGACAAGGTCTCATGGTCCTTTCTCCACGCAACACTACATGAGTACCATTTCGGGGAGGATTTTATCCACACAGCTATGGCTCTCTACTCAAACCCGATAGCAAAAGTTAGTGTTAATGTCACCTTTCACCAGCCCTTTCCACCATCTCAGGGTATGTGGCAGGGCTGCCCTCTTACCCTGCTACTCTTTCTGTTTGCTATTGAGCTGCTGCACTCGGCAGTTAGACACAATCACAACATTAAGTGTATCCCCTTCAGCTTCGGTAAACAGTTGGTTACAGCATATGCCGATGGTGCTCTTTTACAGAGAGGAAGCTGATCTGACCATCCCACACATTATGCATGAGATAGAGAGACACTCATCGGTCTCAGATTACTCTCTCAACCGAGACAAGACCGAGGTCTTCCCATTAAATGTCCATTGCATTATCTCAGTGTTTGGCGATTTAGGCCTGATGTGGCAGCCTGAATCCCTTAAATACTTGAGTATCTGGTTTGGTAAAGATTTGAAAAGCTCACTTAGCATTAATGAAAACAAAACCTTGTCCAAAATAAAAGATCTAGTGAATGCATGGTCCCCTAACCATGTTACTTAGTGGGGCCGAGCAGAGACACTCAAAATGATGATAGCCCCATTGGTCAACTTTCTCTCCAGTATGTTACCCATCGCATTCTCCTTCATTTTTTACTCCCATGGACAAACGCATCTGAATTCCTATGGAAAGACAAAAGAGCCAGAATCTCCTTGAACACCCCGAAACTAAACAAGACCAAAGGAGGCCTTAACCTCCCTGACTTCCCTAGATACCAGCAGGCCTTCTTGGCATCATCATCATCATCATCAAAAACTTTATTACGATCACCAGGATCCTAAAAAGTACACAGCACAAGTAAAAAAGCAGGGATGTAAGCATTTAAGAATAAATATATTAAAAACAATTTCATTAAGTAGATGTGCAAAGAGCAAAATGCAGCAGTTCCTAGAAGAATAAAATGCTTCATGCAAGTAGCTTCCCACGCCTGATCCACAGTGTGTACCAGAATCTTGAGAGGCCAAAGACCATTGATCTACGGGTATCAATGCACAATGTTCTCATTACCTCAAGATAATGACCCGGACCAACAAGTATACACAATGGAAAAATCAATTTTTTCCTCAGAGATAAATAATGGGGGCAGAAAAAAAGTAAATGGACAATTGATTCTGGGCAGGCTTTGCATGCAGGGCACAAGACATCAGAGGAAGCACTAGAACGCCACTTAAAGCAAAATAGTCTGGTGGGCAGAGTCTTATAGCGGAACTGTATAAAAAGTTTACGTGCCATCGTTGGAATGATTTCATCTATAGTTGACTCAAACAGTGGGACGAATTTAAAAAGCAAAAAGTCTTTTGTCAAACTGTTCGCTGGTTCTGCCAAAGCCATTGCCAATGTCTTTTCCCAATACAATTCTTTCAGCTTCACCCTCGAGATTTGCACCTTACTTTCAGGATTAGTCCAGAAGGTCTCCATCCCCAGCCTCCCCAATAATTCACGTAAGGAGATAAACCACCTAATTGATGCTGCCTTGGAGAATTTCAGGAGATCCTTCAGAGTCTCTCGGTAAGTTTCCAGCTCTTCCACTGTCCATAGCCTAAACCAGAACATTAGCAATTTACAATTCAACTTATGTTGCAGCTGCCTATGGGCAAGGTCCAGGTACAGAGGGGAGCTAGCAGGAAGATCAACCAGCGATCTTAGGAAGCGGTTTTCAACAATTGTGAGGGGGGATTGATTGCCTGTGCCCCATAGCTCAGCGCCATAGAGTACTCCTCCCAAGACCTTAGTGTTCTAAATTTCGAGGGCTGGGGCAATTTGACGGGATACTGTCTTCCTATGTATTTTGCTGATATGGGCACATTGGTAGATTAATTGTAACTTTGCTTTTTCCATATGTGCCCCCTAGTCGATCGATAGAGTCAGTCGGATGCCCAAGTAATCAAAGATTTCTACTTGCTCCAACTTGGCGCTACCAGCCCACACAGATCTAGTTGTTGGTTTATTTTTTCCTCTATTAAAAATCATGTACTTAGTTTTTGTCTCATTTAAAATCAGACCCCTGTCATCACAAAACCTTATAAAATCGTTCAGGAGTTGTTGGAGGCCCTGCGGCGATTTAGATATTAGAAGTGTGTCGTCTGCAAACAACAATGCAGGCACTCTTCTTACACCAATTTTAGGGGCATCACAGCCGTCCCTATCTACGTAGTCAACAACTCCATTGATAAAAAGAGTGGGCGCCAACACACAACCCTGCCTCACTCCACGTTGGACAGGGAAAGTTTCTGTTACTTGGTTGTTCGCGCCCCACCTGACCTGTGCTGTGTTGGATGAATGGAGTCTAATTAAAATGTTTAAAAGATTGACAGGGAGGCCCATCTCTTTTAAAACCCTCCAAAGCCTAGCCCGGGGGACTAGATCGAATGCAGTACACAAATCGACAAAGGCCACATATAGTTTGCCCCCCTTAACGACTACTTCCTTCCAGTAAATGCAGATAAGACGGAAGGCCTGATCCAGGGTACTAACTTTCGAACGAAACCCTGCCTGGAAGTCACTCAGGATTTGGGACTCCATCATCCAGTCCTGTAACCTTCCTAAAACCTGTTTACAGAAAAATTTTGGGAGGGAGTCTATAAGGCTTATCGGCCTATAACTCATCTGCTTGGATCTATCCCCTTTTTTGAAAATGGGCACTATTTCAGCAATCTGCCATGATGGTGGAATAGGGGCACCATACAGGATTAAATTCGTTACCAGGTTTATATACGAGCCCCAGAGCATTTTATCCTCTCTGTACAGGTCATTAGGTATTTTGTCTGGACCAGGGGCTTGCGTTGGCACACAAGATGAGATTGCTAGTTGAGTTTCCTCCATGGAGATGACCAAAGTTTCACCTTCCCCTCCCAGAGACTCTTCCCTCATCTCACTAATCTCACTACCTTCATTAGTACCATTACCATAAAGAAGGCCGAAATGGGCAACCCACTCTTCAGGCTGGACGGTGTATTCCAGGGTGTGCCTTGTCCCCTTTAGCCAGTATGCTGCCTGTCTCCAGAAGGCCTTGGGGTCTTCATCCATCAGTGCAGTATGTAAGGAAGCCCAGAGGGAACCCTCCCACTCCTTTTTAGCTCTGCCGATGGCCATTTTATACTCTGCTCTACAGGATGCAATCTCCATCCGTGCCCTACGTTTTAATGCACCAATAAGCGCCCCCTTAGCCTTCCTGCAATCCTGATTATACCAGGGACTCTTGGTGTCTTGCAACGGGTCTTTGCGTTGTCCCCCCTTCCCTCGCACTGTGGGAGGCCGACTTAGTGTGTCCCTCATCTCGCTAAAGAACAGCTCGTGGTGGGGCCCCAGGCTTTCCACTGCATCCTTGGGAGGTAGTTTGACCAGCTCCTTGATCAACTGCCTTGCTTTTATCTTCACTGCTTCTAATGCTGCCGGATGATCCTCCACCCAGCCCCACTTAACAGCTCTTTGGTTATTTGTGACCGAGAGCACACCCAAGTCAGGGCACCCCGTTACGACTGTCTGTGGGGTGCCAAGTTTTGTAAGGACAAGAGCAAGGGCATTGTGGTCAATCTCTGATCTTTTCTCCACTACCATGTCTTCCACTAAGGGCCAAAGATTGGGGGTAATTAAACAATAATCGATTCTACTGGTGTGACCAGGTCTATTAAAAGTGTGTTCCCCATTTGGGTGTGACCTGGTTCTACCGTTTGTTGCTCTTATATCGTGCTGTAGAGTAAGGGCAAACACCTGGCCTCCTCTCTTCGTCCACCTTACTTTTGGTAGGTCTAAGGTTGGGATTGACCACTCACGATCCCAGTCCTCAGTTAGGTCTGGAGGGGCAGAAGCAAGGGGTTCGAAAGTACAATTAAAATCACCTGCCACCAATACGGGGACACTATCGGAGTACTTGACCAGAGCATGGTCTAATATATAAATCGTATTTGTTTCCTCCGGGGCAGGGTCCACTCTATTGTAGACATTAAAAATTCTGACATTCCAGCCACTGAACAGGGTCAGCTCGAGGGCCAAGATGTCTTGGCATCACAAAGCTCCCTCTAGAACATTCAAAGTCCCTAAAGTAAGGCCCTATATCTGCTTTGCTTCAGATAGATAAGCTACTAAATAGGAGAATGGCAGGTTCGTTTCAGGCCACTCTGTGGCATAATCACAAGATTAAAATGAAGGGGAAAACGTTCTATTTGGGATCTATGTGCGAGTAAGAGCATAAACACCATTGGTGATCTGAGAACACAACTTCACTCGATCCCTTTCTCTAGCCTGTGTGAGAAATTCGGCCTACCTGATATTGAATTCTACAACTTTTTGAAATTAAAGAGTATAATTGGTAAACTAGCCCAACCCCATTCCCCTGATCTCCATGGGCTGCTCAGTAAGTTTAGGAAGATTGGTCACTCTGCGTAACACATCTACAAATTACTTGAGCCAACCAATAATCATCTGTTGAGGCGCCTGGAAAAGAAATGGGCCTCATAATCCCACACTCCACATATTAAGCCCCTCACAGATGCAATATGTAAGAAAATATGGCTTACCCCTTTCAAAGCAAAAATCACCCCGGCCTTAGCACAAGCTAAATGTTGGTCTACACATAAAACCTACTGGACTCCAGCCAGACTACACAGGGTAGGTCTGTCCAAATCGGACGTTTGTTGGAGATGCGCGAACGGCACTGGTTCCTAGATTACATGCTCTTCTCCTGTACAATGACAACCACCATGGGGCAAAATTCAATCCTTGATCCATGATATCTTTGAGATACCTTTCAAGATTGACTTTTTGACAGTCGCTTTGGGGCTACCAGAGAATTCATCCACACCAGAACTCACTGAGCAGGACGCGATGCTGCTGGACTTACTAATAACAGTGGGCACGAAGGTGGTCTTGACGGAGTGGAAATTAACCACTGTGATCCCCTTCACAAAGTGGTGGAACATGTTATGCTCTATTACAAGCACAGATAACATAATGTATGCAAGATTGCACACCACCTCCAGCTCCAGAAGCTTATGGGACTTACAGAAAAGCAAGACACTCTAGATGGTATAATGACTTAATATACACAGTGTGTCTACAAATTACATGTTGGGTGCCTGTAGGTGTTGTCTGTGACCGGCTATAGTGCGCTGACTGTCCTGCCAACTTCATACAACATACCCCCCTCTTCTTCCTTTCGTTCTCACTTTGCCTCTTTTCTTCCTTCATTTTTGCGCTACTAGGGGGTCTTTGTACTTATACTTGGAAATGTACACTTCGGTTACAGGGTTTCAGTTGACTCGCTAACACAGGGGTAAGTCTTGAGTCCACCTAGGGATGTTTACGATAAGGTGGTATTTTCCAAGAAAGGGGACTAAGGGGCTTTTGTTCGAGGTCCAGTATTAATGCCCTGTCAGATCCTAAAAACTAGTGGAATACTGTTCCTCATATCCTCATATGAGGAACAGTATTCCACTAGTTTTTACGATAAGGTGGTACCCATGTTTCAACCTCGCAGATCCATGTCCCTTAACCTGGATGTAATCCATTTCACTTGTAAAATCTTGTATTACGAGTCCAGTATCACCTTTCATGATCATTTCCCGCGTGATATATTCTTCTTCTCCTGAAGTGGGCTGCTGTAATGTCGGAAAATCAATAAAAATGTTTGAACAAAGAAAAAAAAAGTAAAAAAAAAAAAAATTAAGTACCCCTACGTGAACTATTTAGTAGTGGGATTCAAGTGAACAGCGCTACCGGTTATTGATCCAGGAAGATGCTCGCAGATACCATAGTGAGCTTACATTATTTCTTAATTTCACCTTATTATAATCTTCTGAATATAACCCCATAGTATCTATTTTAGGACCATGTGCCTGATATATCTTATTTTGTGCAGAATTTCATTCTAGTATATACTAAACGTAGTTCTGTTTTTATCAAAAGAAAAGCACTGGGCCTGACAGCATTTTTATTGTCTCTGTTGCATAATTGTTTAGTTCTCAGACTCTGCCCCCACACTACCGCTCTGAGAAGCTTCACCCTCATTATCCTGACAGTTAAGTGCAAAGAGGGTGTAATAGTGGGCAGTTTGCAGTGCCATAGTAGGCCAGGCCCCAAAACATCAGTGGTAAAAATCTCCAACCAGCTCGGCTGACACCTGGTAACCTGTGCTTGCTGCATGTTCCCCAAATGGGATTCAGGAGCTTTGGTGCTTTGTTGGGCACTGAGCGCGGAGATGAAAATAGTGAGGTGTTCAGTCCATGGTACAGTCCTAGTTCCGCAGTCACACTTTCAAAAGTTTTTATTGCAGTGGAGTTAAGGTTTATTTGCCGAATTTGATCCTGATCTCCCAGGAGAGTAACGGGAGGACCTATAATGGTCAAAATAAGAATAAACCCAAATGATCTGTCATCCTTCCTAGCAACCAGAAACAGAGGTGAGCGTAATTACCAGCCGCGGCCGGTCCATTGGCCTCCACCTTTTGCCCCTCACAAATAGTGGCTGTCAGGCTGAACAAAGGTCAGCCTGACAGACACTGTTCATTTCAGGTCAGTCAGCCAGGAGCCAGACATGCGCTAAATGCGCAGGCTCCTGGCTGCCTGAGCTGAGCTGTGCTGTGCTGGGCTGAGGAAGTCACATCTCCTGTGGGTGTGACGTCCTCAGCTCAGCAAAGGTCCTGAGGCCCTCCCCACAGTGACGAGGGGTAGCATCACTGATTGCCTCGCACCTGGGCGCTTCAGTTTTAAGCCCTGAAGCGCCCAGGGTCGAGTGTCACTCAGTGACAATTCATCACAGAGTGGGGTGTGGTCAGCAGTCTCACTGACCCCATCCCACTCTGTGATTACGTTGGAACTGCTGCCTTCCCTCATTGGCTGACCTCATTGGCTGACCTTAGATCAGCCAACGAGGGAAGGCAGCAGTCCCAAGCCTCCTGGAACCTCCGAGACAGAGCTGTCTGCAGGTAAGTGTTTTTTTTTTTTTTTTTTTTTTAAATGAATGTTTGGTGCGTGCATGTATGAATGTTTGGTAAAGAGTGTTGTGAATGAATGTGTTTGTGTGTGCACGCGTGTGAATGCATGGCTGTGAGTGTTATGTGTCTGTGTGCGTGGGCGTGTATGTGTCCCGTACGCCCCCCTCCCTCCAAAACTTACCGGCAGCCACTGGTAATTACAGATGCTTCCCTACTGGATTGGGAACTTACTTACATGGGAGATGTCTGCCACCTCCCTAAGGATCCCAGTGACAAGACATTAGTGTATCAACCTGCTAGATCGTGGGGCAATTTGTCCTCTGTCTCCTTCATCACAGTAGTTCATGGTCAGACGATGCATGTTTTCACTGTGACTGCACACCTGGCTGGAGTGAGCAATGCTTGGGCAGATGCTACGAGCAGGCATATGATGGTATCATACCAGAAGTGGTACAGAAGGTATTTTCTCCTTGTGAGACTTCTACGATCAACCAGTTTGAACCCAAGGAAATGGAAAGTGTACTCCTTCCCGCTGCAAGACAATGGCACTCTTTGGGGGAAGGGATTGTACTCTTAGTACACTGGGTGGCAGATTTACTAAGATTTTATGTCGTGTTTGTGTTACAAAAGTGTCACAAATCGGAGCAAAATCTTTTTGTCTGATTTTTTTTTTCAGCGGTAAACTTGTTTAGTGCAGCAAATAAAGTGACAGTAACGCGAAGCAGCACATAGCGCTGCTTTGCATTACTTACCGCTGCTTTGCATTACTTACCGCTAAGGGGGCGAACCATGGTTGGTGCATGGGCGCTCCCATGCAACCACCCATTGTTTCTGACCCTAAACCCAAATAACTAAACAAAGTAGACAGGGTTTAGTGTCAGAAAATAGTGCACCCTTCAACCAGGCACTATGAAGGAGAAATGCTTTTTTTTCTCCTTTATTTTCCAACTTTGCTTGTATGCTGCACTGTACAGCACACTTACAAAGAGGGAAATGTTTAAAATTATTCTATGCATAGTATTTTGTACTGGAAGGGTGTCTTTCCAGTACAGAACCTATGCTTGACTCACGGATACACTTTTGCACCATGGCGCAAAGATGACCCGTGGCGCACAGTAGCTAATTCCAGCGCTGGCATTATTGGAGAGGGGAGGAGAGTGCCATATTTCAGTAAATTCAGTGCTCTCCTGCTCTCTCCATTCCATCCAGCACAGCATTTGTGGCTGCTGCACTGTGCTGCGTGAGAAATTGGTAAATCTGGCCCTGGATCTTCTACATCTGTTGAATGTTTTCCCTGGACCCTGTCCTGCCTCTAATTTTAAAAGCAGAGGTTTCATTACCCTGATCCTTCTGATTTGACTTCCAGCGAGGCCCGTTCTTATTTTCCTTCAAGGAGGGCAGTATGTTTCAACTCAACTTAGACAACCTTTCTCTGTATGTGTTGTAGGTGTGGAAACTAAGAGGGGCACCTTGTGCAGTTGGTCACTCTCTCTGAGGAGTATGTTGCAGTTGTATAGCAGCCTTATGCCCTTTCTCCAGAATAATTTTAACTTACCTTTGGAAGAGACTTTCTTGGTGTGCAGACTACAAGGTTGATTCATTTAAAAGTGGGATATGCCAGATTTTAGAATTTGTTTTTCCTGTTACAGTGAGAAGATATTTGCTACTATGTCAGACCTTCAACAGCCACCAGAGCAGAGTTCAATACAAATGACCCCTTCAATTCTACTCTTTTTGACAGGCTTTCAGAAAACCTTCCATCCTAAAATACTGGAATCCCCTCCTTGGATATTGGCTTAACTCATGGCGGCTCTGCATGGTTGTTACCTTTTAGTTGCTGTCACTAAATACTGTGGGCCATATTTATGGCAAAGTCAAGCAGTGCTGCACAGCAAGTCACCTTGCTGTGCTGCATGACAGGGGTAAGGGCAGGAATGCCCCGTATTTAAAAGAATACTGTGCATTCCTGCCTTTGTCCCTGCGCTGGTGCCCTTTTAGCTGCCCAGCGCCAACGCTGGCACCCTTGCACCATGGTGCAAGGGTGCCTGCGTTGTAGGGAGGATTGTTTTTGTGCAGGAAGGGGCATCTTCCTCCACAAAAACAATCCTCAGAGGCATTATCCTCTTTCTATGTGTGCTGCTGCAGCACACATAGAAAGAAGAAGTAACAAGGAGAAATATAGATATTTATCCTTGTTACACCTCACCTGGGAAGATGTAGCATTTTGGCGCATTTCCAGGTTTACCAATTTTGGTAAATCTGACAATGTGTCAAAATCCATGGGAGATGCATGGAGACACCCACACAACGTCCATGGAACACTCTGCATTGCGTTACTCTGGAATTATGAAGCCACTCAGGGCCACACGAGGTGGCCTTGCATGGCTTCATAAATCACATTTTGGACTTATGTCACAAATGCACCATGTTGCGTGGTGCACGTGTGAGACAACCCCACACCAAAATATGCCCCTGTGTTGTTTTAAATCAGAACAACAGGCAGGTCATGTTGAGTGCAGCACTTTGTGCATATGCTCATTTTACTGTCAAGTTGTTCATGCATGTTCAGCTAACCTTGCTAACATTCTTCCCTCCATATCCTTCATTCATCGTAGACAGAT
This sequence comes from Calotriton arnoldi, assembly GCA_963921515.1. Classification (NCBI taxonomy): domain Eukaryota; kingdom Metazoa; phylum Chordata; class Amphibia; order Caudata; family Salamandridae; genus Calotriton; species Calotriton arnoldi. The sequence goes on from CAWUFW010018567.1 coordinate 49,939, forward strand.
CACGAGAAGACCTTTTTGATGTCTAATGTTTTCTTGAGCGTTATTCTAGTATCTTGAGAGTTAGAGCTGATGGGACCCTTTTGGTTCCTGACTAGAGTTCCTGACTAGAACTTTGATGTAAGTGTTCGATGTGGTTAATAGAATTCATGATTTAGAATGGTGAGTTCGTAGTTACACGCTGAGGAATAAAGGCATGTAATATCAAGCTCCATGTGTGGGGTAATCATTTACATGTACAGAGGCTGGGGTGGACGCTACAACTGGCAACAAGATAGGAGATACGTAACTCAAAAAATCAACAGTGCTCTCCCAGAGAGTTTGCCGTGGTCCAGCAAACTGCTTGTGTGCGCCACACGTGCCTCAGTCGAAGTGAAGATAGACAGTTGGCATATGTGGAGTTAAAGCCCCACTCCAGCCAGTGCGAAGCTTTCGAAGAAAACAAAAGCCTCCCAGAGAAGTTTACTCACCGTTGGCCAGAAACCTGCTGGTGAGGTCGTAAAAGAGGTACTGCGCCACAATGCAACGCTGAGCTATAAGTCATACAGAACGATAAGGCTAAAGGCGGAAACAACCCAGTACAGAGATGTGCCGAAGGCAGCAATAACTGGGTGCAAGGGAGCGCTAGAAGATAACTAGTTGATACAGAGAAATGCTAAAGTCAGTGAAAACCAAGTACAATGAGGAAGAGTGAAGACGGTGAAGGACAGGTACAAGAAACAAAACCAATCCTTACCGTAAGGGAAGAAGAAGGCGGAGTGTGTCCAGTGAGTGGGCCAGGCGACCCTGAGGCCAGGACATCGCAGGGCCTCAGAGATATTATAAATGAAGTAAGTCCCAGGGGACAGCCGATGGTGCTGGAGAGAACTCCCCTTATAACGTCAGTAAGTTCCACAAATGGTTATAATGCTGTTGTTTTTCTGAAACCGCCATCTCCAAACGATACTGCCAAAAAAAGAATATTGGTGACAGATGGACTGGCTGGATAGAAATGTTTGATGATTTCTTCAATGCACTGGAAGAAACAGATAACAAAAAGATGATCAAATATCTCAATAATCTTGCCAATGAAGGATGTAATAAAGAAAATACTACATGCAGACAAAGTCTCATCGTCAAATTAAAGAGGCGTTAAATATTAAATTCAATCCAATGCTGAATGTTGATTACAAAAGGTATATTTTCAGTCAGGAACAACAGAAAGCTAGAGAAACAATCTATGAATTTGTCGAAAGATTTGATGCACTCATCAAACACTAAGTTCAATGAATTCAATGATGAAGAAGCCATACACCTCAGAGCATATGGATGTTTGTCAGATTCATTCAGATGACAAATGCTGAGAGAAATACTTAGGAGATTTACTAAGCTTTTGCGCCGTGTTTGCATCACAAAAGTGACGCAAAATCTTTTTTTTTTTAAATTTACTCTCCAGCGCTAAACTTGTTTAGCGCTGGAAATAGGGTAAAAGTAATGTGAAGCAGCGCATTGCGCTGCTTCGCGTTACTTTGCGCCATGGGGGCGTACCAAGGGTGGTGCATGGGCGTTCCCATGCAACCACCCAAGGTTTCTCATGCTAAACCTAATTTACTAAAAACAGTAGATAGGGTTTAGCGTGAGAAAACTGCGCCCTTTTCAACTAGGCGCAAGGAAGGAGAAATGCTTTCATTTCACCTTCCTTTTCCGACTTTGCATGCGTACTGCACTGTGCAGCACGCATACAAAGTGGGAAAAGCTTTCCCTTGTGTCGAGCATAGTATTTTGTACAGGAAGGGTACCCTTCCTTTACAAAACCTATGCTGGACTCATGCTTACACCCTAGCGCTGCGGCGCTAAGGTGTGTGCATGGCGCACAGCAGCTGTAATCAGCGCCGGCGCAAGGGAAAGGGGAGGAGATAGCCATATCTTTGAAGATATGGCACTCTCATGCTCCCTCCCTGTCGCGCAACGCAGCGCAGCCTCGTGGGGGGCTGCGATGCGTTGCGTGACTTTTTCGTAAATCTCCCCCTTAGTCTGGAGCGAGTACTCATGGCTGCCAGAACTGAGGAACTTGCAGATCGACAAGCTAATGACATGGAGGCCGGAAGTGCTCAAAATTAGTCAGTCATGAACATGAAAAGTAAGCAGAAACACAAGGCTGAAGGACAGAACGTGATGTCGCCAAAGAAAAAGAAACTGTGCTTCAAATGCGTGTTTTTGTTTCCGCGTGAAGGTAAATGTCCCTCCATTGGACAAGTATGCATGGGCTGCGGTAAAGAGAACCATTTTGTAACGATATGCAAGGCGAAGGAAAAGCTAAGTGCATCACACCAAAAACACAAAATGGACGTCCGAATGTTCCAGAAGCGACATACTAATGATGCCCACAAGGCCAAGCAGCAACATCAGCTGAGGCAAATAGACAATAAACTAAGTCGATCGTCATCTAATTCTTCATCCAAGAGCTCTTAGGTTTCATTGTCAAGTGACAGTGAAGAAGATGGATGTGCGATGTCAATGTTTACCTCAGAGAAACATGCGCATGTCGGACTGGCCGCATGCAAGGAATAAGACAAGTCAAAGAAAAGTCGACAAGTGAAATCACAAAAGTCATTGAAACATTGTCCTAAAATGACACTAAAGGTGAAGGTTGTTCCATACCTTTTATTATAGACAGTGGTGCGTCGATAAACCTTATGCCCAAAGAGAAGTACCACAAATTATCTTCAGTTCCCTGTCTCACACCGTCGAAGACTAAAGTGTATACTTGGGCTGCATAGACGCCATTAAAAAGTCAAGATTCATCCATAGCAACCATGAAACACAAAAAGACAAAAGTACAAGCACCCATTCATGTACTTCAAGGTACTGCATCAAGTGCCTGTTTACTCAGTTTCAGTACAGCTGCTGATATGGGACTGATATCTGTAAACTACAATATGAATGCTCATCACGAAATAGTAAGTCAGGACCCGATTAGGATGGCAGGCGGACACCCTGTTGCAGACGGGACCGCCCGACAGGCTGTCGGCGGTCCCACAGAAGGCATTAGGATGCGACCACCACCAAGGCGGTCGCTGTGCCTATATTTTGCATTGCAGCGGGGGCTGCTGGCTGCAGACTCACTGCAATGGAAACAAGCATTGGCATAGCCAATAGGTCTCGCCCTTGGGACCTTATAAGTGTTTAGCCATGCAACAGTTGATGTTGTTGCACCAAGGATATTGTGCTGCATAACTAAATACTTATAAGGTCCCAAAGGCGAGACCTATTGGCTATGCCAATGCTTAAGGCCTCACAAATAAGCCCCAAGTCTGCAGTGCCTCTCTTACAATGTGCCAGAAGCTACACCAGGCTCCATTGCAACTCTAAACAAGTTATGGTAAAGCCAACAGGTCTCTCCTTTGGGACCTATTAGCTTTGCCAATGGCTTTTGGCGATGTTGTATAGTGTCGGTAATAAGCAAAATGCCTATAGACAACTAAAGTTATATAGGCGAGTCCTACAAATGACAACAGAGGTTACAGGCATTCAGGAACTGCGTATTCACATTCATGTTTTATTTTTAAAAAAGTATATCATTAAAATGTTTACACCACAAGTACACAGTTTGTTTACTGTTCTGTGATAGAAATAATTATGTACAATATCAATTTGCATGCCTGTCCGAGCTGGAGTACTTCATCCAGTATTGGTGCAGGAGCATCTGGTTGAATGTTTACATACCCACATCTTAGTAAATGTGTAATCCAAAGAATGTCCTGCTACTTCAGGTTAAAAATACAGTCAAATAGCGTCATCATTTCTCAAGTGTCCTGTATATCCTGGCGGGACCTATTGGGCAATCACATTGTTGGTGATCTTAACTGGAAGTAAGATTTCTTGGCTCTAGCATGACCTATATGTAGCCCTGGCAGTGTGCCCAGCAGGCTGCTCATTCATTGGGCGACTGATTTCCTCCACCTTTCAAATATTGTGCTGCATCAAACTTTCACTCACATACAAAAGGTTGTAGGTCGGTGAAGAGCTGTGCTTTGGTCGCCACGATGCCATTAGTGAGTTTACCTGTTGAGATCTCCCAGACTCATTATTCTTGCGTTCGTTATCAGACAAAAAGGTACGTTTTCTACTTCTCCCTCCTTTCTCCGCAGTTATGATGAAATGTCTAGGAATGAGTGAGACCGAAACAATGCTTGTAAGCCCCAGTGTCACAGTGAGCAAATCTATGGGTTGTGTATCGATCTGGAACCTCATGTACATTTCTTCCAATGTTTTCCTAGTATTGTTCCTTTGCTGGAGGTGTTCTTGCACCATCGGTTGGCTGCTGATTTGACCAATGGATGCATTTTTTTGTCTAGAGTGGTGCACCAGGCCCAGGATAGTTATTAACATGGCTTCAGTGACCGCACACTCCTCACTCTGGTGTGTTGTAGTTGGTGTTGTGATAGAAACGTTTCTAGCAAGCAAGGAGAGTTTTGTTGCTGCAGATGAGTGAGAAATTGTGCTGAATTGATTGTGGTTATGGAACATAATGAGGTTGTGAACTGACTGATAAGGAAGTTTTGATATTGCGGACAATATTTAATTTACTGTATGTTCTTTTCACCGTGAGTTGGGCAGTTGACAAGGTGAGATTATCCATGGTGTCTAAAATGCCCTTTCCACATGATTTGGACAGTTCCTTGATTCTGAGAAGGGGCACGCTTGCCAATAAGGTCTGAAGTGTTGTGCGAGGTCAGTAAAGCATATGGTGTAAAGCATATGGTGTAAAGCATATGGTGTATATATTCTTTTGCCTAAAAGTGAAGATGCGAGTGCCTGGGATGATCTACGAATTTCTGGAATATTCTGAAAAGGTAGAATGATGTGTGTTTTTCATATGCCTAAAAGTATCAAATTTAGCATAAAGCAGGTTTCTTTTTAACAAAAAAGGTATATGCATATGACCTGCCCCAGAACATCAAACATCGGACAACCCTCGTCTACCATGGATACTTTACATTTATTTAATTGTACGACATGCAGACCACTTTCAGAATGTCATTATTCGTTGCATTATACATTTTTCTGTTAATCTCTTCATATATACCAGCCAACAAAATTTAAATGAAAAAGAAGGAAAGGAAAACAATGATAAATAATTATACATATAAAACATACAGAAACGTACTGTGTCCATATTGCAAAACATTCCTCCTGTTCGCTTTTTTTACGAAAATAGAACTCCCGTCTTCAGGTGTCCTTAGAATGTCCTGTGAATTTCTATCTTTTACGTGGCACCGAAGCTCTCCTAAGTATAGCCAACACGTTTCAATTTCTGTGTGGAACGTTGCTTCATGATTTCTTCATTGAGATGGAAAAATTTGGTGGGTGTGCCTCAGTATTGCTACACCCAATAAAGATATAGTGACCGTGTCTATTTAAATAAGGTTTGTGCACATACCAGTCATTTTCCAAATATTCTGAGTGCTCCGTATGGAGAAAAAATAATAGATTAAAATTAAACAAGGGTACCAGATTTGATGCTGACCCTAGCCTGCCACCCAACACCCTTTTGACGTGTAGCTGTTTGTGTCTCTCCTTATTGGGTGTAGGCTGAGGAACATCGATCACTAGAGAAGCTAAACAAGCTAGGAAACTCGCATAAAGAGGAATGAGTATAGTTAGCCCATGCAGTTTAGTACAGATACTTTATTCTGTACTATCAGCATGGTTTGAAATCGGCTATTTTGGGTTAGGACATCATTCCCTGGCTCACTGGAATTCGTTTTAGGTGTTGTTGTAAAACTGAGAGTATTGGAAGTGGTCCTCTAAATGCGCTTCAGAAGGATTTAAAGGAAAGGTCCTGATGTCAGCGATCATTGGTGGCACACAGCTGCCAAAAGTTTTCATATTGGTTATATGTGACGTTTTCATAATTTCAGTGTATGAGTGACATTCAACGACTATGAGTGACACTTTCTCACTCGCAAAATCAAGCAGTGAAGACGAGGGAAACATAAATATCAGAAATGACACTAAGTTGAGCAACGAGAAACTCTAAGAAGATCTTAAAACTGCTGCAAAGCACCAGAAATGGAAGGGCACTGTGCGACCCGACTGTACCAAACAGGATGTGAGAGGCTCCAGTGTGGATGATCTCAGCTGCATGCTAATGAATTATTATAATTACTCAGAGTTACTACAGTCAGCAAACTCGCCGACTTGGAGCGCTGCCCAGCCCGCCGCAGCACCGGGCAAGCCTCAGGAGAGTGACATAGCTGCCAAGTTTTTGGATTCCTTATGTGTGCATTTCTATGGTTTTAGTGTGTGAATGCTGCTGAACGAGTGACACTTCCTCGCGAGTTAATCAGAGCAATGTCTAGTATATGCATGCCTGTGAGTGTTCTATAATTGTATCCACACATATCACACATTAAACAATATACCTCTAAAACAAGCCACACCTGTGATTTAAACATGACTAATGTCAGTCGAAGGGAAGCGGCCATCAGAGTGCTTCAATCTGTCATGGGTTATTATTCAGACTTTCCTCTACAGTTTCTCACTCTTTCAGCCAATTCCATTCTTTCTCTCTCTCTCCACATCTTTGTGAAATTGTCCCTCTGCACAGGTTGCATGTCTATCACTGTCTTTCTTCAAGTATCTCCCTGTGTTGCCCCCTCCCCCCCTTCACCATGCTCTCGCTAACACACACATGATCTACCCTTTCCTCACTGGTAAGCACATTTTCTTTTCCTTTGGAGCTCTCAATATTTCAACAGCTGTGTACCGCCTTCCCACACTTCCATATAAAATCGTAGTTACAGTTACCACACGTGTGATAATATTTAATCGCTTTGTGCACTCTTCAGAGAGACAAACGATTAGACAAGCCGGTAGTCTGAATACCATTATGACTGGTCGGCAAGCTCGGAAACTTGTAATGCCTGGAGGGCACACTCATGCCCTGTCATGATTAACACCACCCGCCAACCCAAACTCAGTAAAACATTAAGGAACCACAAGGTTTACAGAGCACACTGTATGTTGCTTTAAAAAAAGTACAGAAACACAACATTTGGCAAAAAGAAATAGTCTTCGGGATTGGAAAATTAAGTTAATTTAACAGGTGAAATGTAAACATGGGCTGCGCCGCTGACGTACAATGATTCTTTAGAAATTGTACATCACTTCTTGGGAATTTTAACTTCTTACCAGTCACTGTGTCGGGCCGGCTGGGTTTACTGTGGAGTGGACTGGCCTCTGTGCACAACTGTCTGCGCTCTAAGTCCTACTTCGCTACTCAGATTCTGTTGATGGTAAGTCTACGGCAGGCCCAGCCATCTGGGACCTAAATTATGCCTGGGGGACTCCATCGGCCACCAAGGTGGACGGGCTCTTCACGACTTCATGATGCATTGGGAAACAACGACCTTCCAGCACCACTTAAGTTGTCTGTTTCATTGTAAGAAGAAAAACAAGCGCGCGCGCCTCGCACGGCAGCAGGGGGGAGGGGAGAGAGGAGGAGGGGGCCTGCGCGATTCCCTTGCGGGAGCGAGCGGCGCCAGGAGCGATAATTGCTACCATATGGCGCCGCTCGCTCCCGCAAGTGAATCGCCAAATGTGCACGCGTTGCCATTGAAGGCAATGGAACGCGTGCACGTTTTTGGCTGAAAAGCCGAAGCGATCCCAAAAGGTCTTTTTGCCTATGCAGCGCATGCGCGCTGCGTAGGCGAGACCTAAAAAGGGACACCGTACATATCCCTGCACTACGTGGCAGGCACCATGAAGTGCCTGCCACATGGTGCAGGGATCTGTAGGGGGGCACCATAGGTGCCCCCCAGTGCACACAGCTTAGGGCCAGGGTGGAAGGGGGGCCTGCTACGGGCCCCCAAAGACCCTTTCCACCTGCCTGTTCATGGCGGGTTAACTGCCATGAACAGGCGGGCACAAGGGACATCATAATCCCTACAGTGGTGCCTGGTAGGCACCGCCACCATTGTAGGGAATGCGAGGCCCTCCACTGCACCAGCTGGCTCAAGGAGCCCATCCGATGTGTGGCGGTCGGGCTTTACGCCTGCCAGTATAATATGGCGGGCAGTAAACATGCAAACGATGGCGGTGAGACCGCCACCGACAAGCTGTCGGTGGCAGTCTCACCGTCATCGTAATCAGCCCCTCAGTTCACATTGTTGTTTCATGGATTAGAAAAACTTAAGACCATGAAAGTGCAACTGCATATCAATGAGGACATTCGTCATGTTGCTCAAAGACATCGTAGAACTGTATTTCATTTAGAAGAAGCTGTTGGAAAGGAACTTAAGACATTATTAAAGCATGATATCATTGAGCGATCTACTGGTCCGACACCATGGTTTTCACCCATAGTGGTAGTACCCAAAAAGGACCGAAAAGGAGCTGTATGCATCTGTGTTGATATGCGTCAAGCTACCACGGCAATTGAAAGAGAACAACATCCAGGTCCTCCCATTTCCAACATGATCACTCAGCTAAATGGTGCTGAAGTCTTCTCTCGCAATGATCTGCACAAAGGATATCATCAATTGGAACTCAAAGAAAATTGCAAGTACATTACCACCTTTTCTACCCATATTGGTTTGTTCAGATATAAAAGATTAAGTTTCCGTGTGTCATCTGCTGCAGAACTTTTTAAAGACGTAATTCAGCATATAATACAGCCTGTCACTAATACTTTCAATTACAGTGATGACATACATGGTGCTACACGAAAAAAACATGATAAAGCTCTTAAAGCTCTTACACAAGTGTGTCGATTACTTACTGATGCCGGTCTAACCTTGAATGCAGAAAACTGTGAGTTTCACAAAACAAAACTCACATTCTTTGGCCATATTTTCTCTAATGGGGGAATGCCTCCAGATCCAACCAAAGTACAGGCTTTGTCAGCCACCAGTCCCCCACAAGATGTTACCATGTTACGTTCTTTTCTTGGCATGGTCAATTACTCTTCTAGGTACTTATGTGACTTTGCCACAGTAAGTACTCCCTTAGGAGGCTTAGCAAAACGAAATGCTTCATTTCACTGGTCACATGAATGTGAACAAAGCTTCAAGAAAATCAGACATGCAATTAAGAACACCACTGAAATGGCCTACTTTGATCTGAAGCTTCATACACTGGTTGTTTTTTAAACAAGCCCAGTTGGGTTGGACACAATCCTTGCCCAACACAATGGACACACAAATGCTCAAAGGCATATTGCGGCATATGCTAGCAGAAGTTTGTCACAAACTGAACGTACCTATTCACAACCTGAAAAAGAAAGTTTAGCAGTGGTGTGGTCTTGAGAGCATTTCCACATATTTTTATATGGAAAATATTTCGCTCTTGTCACAGATCAACAAGAATTGTTTACCATCTTTGGCAATCTTAAAGCAAACATGCTGCCTCATATTGAACATTGGGGTTTGCAACTACAGGAATATGACTACACTATAGTGCACCAACCAGAGAAAGATCAAAACCCTGCCGACTTTTTTTCACGAGTGCCAGTACAGTGTCATGGTACAACTTCCAAAGCAGCTGAAGCATACATTAACGTCATCGTAAAGTCCAGTACACCTGCCGCTCTTTCATTGGAACAAATCATTACTGCCACAAGAACAGATAGTAGCGTGCAAATACTGAAAGACGTTATTGCACACCAATCCTGGAAACAGCACACTCAACTTCTTACAAATGACAGTGAATATCAGAAATTCTAAAATGTGAAAGATGAACTGTCCATTACTTAGGAAGGTATTGTCTATTGAGGTTTGAGAATTGTCATACCGTCTGTGCCAATAAGTAATTGAAGTGGCACATGAAGGACATCGTGGAATTGTCACCACTATACGAGCTCTCCGAGACCAAGTCTGGTTTCCTCATCTTGACAAAAGACTTGAAAAATAATTAAAGGTCTGTCATTTGTGCAACTGCTGCTCTTCCAAAACAACCCAGCATCCATTGAACATGTCTGATCTTCCGAAGCATGTGTGGGAGAGAATTGCTGTTGACTTCTTTGGACCCCCTGACAATAGACATCACCTGATGGTGGTCATTGATGAGTACTCTCGTTTTCCTTTGGTAGAAGACGTCTCATCGATCACTCAAAAAAAAGTTATCGAGAGGTTAGATGGCATTTTTGTAACCTAGGGTCTTCCTTCAATTCTAAAGTCTGACAATGGCCCACCTTTCAACAGTCGAGAATTCAGAGACTTTTTAATCATCTCAATGTTAAGCATCAGAAAATCACACCTCTTTGGCCACAATCAAATGGCATTGTCGAGGTTTTTATGAGCACATTCAAGAAGACTGTTCAGCATGCTGCACTGGAGAAGCTTGATCTTGAATCAGCTCTTCATTCTGCTCTTCGTGCCTACCAGTCAATTCCCATTCAACAATAAGTGAAAGTCCTGCCACCCTGAAGTTCGGGAGGGCCATGATGACCAAGTTGCCACAATGGACCAATTAAAGATCAACAAATGATGATGAACTTCGTCATACAGATTTGTGTCACAAGATGAAAATCTACGCAGACAAACACTGATGTGCTAACAACACTATGTTTACAGAAGGGGATCAATTCCTATTAAGACAAAAGAGAAGATGCAAGCCTGATGCTCATTTGATGCTGAACCATTTAAAGTTGTGACTATTAAAGGACACATGGTGACTGCTCATGCCCCTGGAAAGTCCATTACGCAAAATTCTTCGCATTTCAAGCATCTGCCTCATCATTCGCCAACTCCAGTTATCAGACAAGACTGTTTCAATTGAGACTTCTGTATCACCAGTGCCAGTCATGGGCACTTCTCCTATCTCTTCACAGCCTCATAGGACACGACTGGGCGATTGATTTGAGCTCGACGATGATTCATTGAAGAGTTGTGATGTATATATATAATATTTGTACTTTTTATTCAACAAAGGCGGATATGTAGTGTCTTGTGAGCTAGAGATGACGGGACCCTTTTGGTTCCTGACAGACTCCGTAGAACTGGGTTTGGTTGTGGATAATAGTATTCATGATTTAGAATGGTGCGTTCGCGGTTACACCCTGAGAAATAAAGACGTGTGTAATAAGTTCTGTGTGTGGCATAATCATTTACATGTACCGAGGCTGGGGAGGACGCTACAGTTAAATCCAAAAATTCAACCTAGGTTCAACCAGACTGTTTTTTGGTGGACTGTTCTTTCTATCTGACTATTATGAGCTGAGAAAAAAGGACTCTAAGGAGTTCCTTGGGACTAAGAAACAACCCTTAGAGAACAGACCATGAGATCAGGGAAGCCTCGAGGTGGCGAAGAAAAATCTCTGGGGAAAACAAAAAAAGGAAGAGGGTGCCCACTCAGCACACCCAGCACAAACAAAGAGGCAGACGAAGGAACGGCCACGGGCAGGGGCATGAGTCTCCAAGGCCGATATCTCAGAAAGCGACGACAACGGGCTAGACCCATACACAGATCCTCCAGCATTTCCAGACTCTACAAAACAAGGGTCGTTGAGCTCTGTCCCTGTCCCCAGTGTCACAGAGGATGCCTACACTGACAACACAGAAAGCAGACCAGCAAAAAGTAACAAGGGAGAAATAGACGATGGGGCAACAGACTCCCCCACCCACAATGCACCAGGCCCGGGCTTTAAAGCCAGCAAACGGGCGCTAATTTCTTACTTCCTGAAAGTATGCCATAGACTTTCCACAGGGAGCGGTAAGGAGCGCACAGAAAATAAAGACAGCATCAACGTTAACGTTGAGCATCACAAGGACGCTACGGATCTCACGTACAGCGGCAACAAATTAATAACCTCAAGCCACAAATTAATGAGCGATAGCAAGCCCAGCAATGCCCCCAAAACTAAAACAACAGGGAACTCAGCGGGAGCTGTTATCGGCCTTCCTGGGCTAGAAGATCAAAGCAGGTTACAACCATCTAAAGGATTAGACTCACCTTCAGCACCGCCACCCCCCCAGGCTCAACAAGCAACCCACCCTCAAATGGCTTGTGCCCTCATCCACTGGGAGCCCGACACATGTAGCGACCTTGTCCCCACTCAACAAGGCCACTGGACAGACCAGAAATCGACAATCAAAGAAACAGAAGGAGGCACTCCGCACAACCAAAATCACACCCAAGACCAACGGGAGCAATCCCCGAGCTCATTCTCAATGGTTCACTTTCCCAGTTTAATGATAGAGCAATATCCATCGGAACAAGACAATATGGCGGAAAACCACAGTAACCTTCTCTCAGCGTTAGATATCAAAAACATCAAAACCTCCAATTCACAAGAAGCAAATGACATAGTAGACATTAAACAAAGCAGGCACCCGTCTTTAGAAACGAACGAGCTAAGCTCAGAAAAGGCAGAGGACACTCCACATAAGACCCCCCAGAGGAGTGAACAGCCGCGTGAGTACAACACTTACACGGAGCACCTCGAGCATCTTGAATACTCACCCCAACTAACCCAAACACAGGGGGAAACACCGAAGAGCACCCCAAAGGCCACCATATGGCCCCAACTATTAAACACCATGGAAACCATAGGCAGAGTAATGTCATACCATGCAGATAAACTAGATATGCAAGTCAATCTGCTTAACATCCTGGCTATCCACGTCCAGGGGATAGAAGCAAACATACACGACCTTAACACCATGATAAAGAAAGTGCAACTCGACAAGGACACCACATTTCACACTTGCTACTGCCCCCAAATAATTGACAAATTGGCAACTGTACCAACGTTGATGTCACAGATATTAGGGGTCGTTAAGGAATCCCCTAAAGAGATTATCAAAACTACCAGGCAGGAAAGAGACGAACAAGATGGCCAGGAGGGAAGTGGCAGGGCAAGTGGCGTCTCGAGTAATGAAGAGAGTCCCGCAGTACCAGAGCAGTCAAGCTCTTCCACTCCAGACGACACCAAGACGCCAGATAACTTAGTAGAACAAGCTCATTCCGAGGCGGAAGAGGATGCACCACAAAACCAGGTTTCACAAACAATAGACCAAACAAGCCCCAAACAATCCAAGTTGACAACCTCCCTCACAAAGAGAGATCGAAAACGCTTGAGAAAAGCAAGAAAAATCAAATCAAACACCCGAGGGCCGCCGGTGATACACCCTCAAAAAACCAAGCTCGATCCCAATGATACCAACGACAAGGTCCTGACAGAGGGAGACTCCTCTCAAAATAAAACAAAGCCTGTGCCTGGGACAACTCCAACTGACAACTCCTCAACAAAGGAGGTCACAATCCCAGACGGCCCAAACCAACGATTCGGCACAAACCAGCAAGCAAGGAAAGTGTTCAGCATATTCAACATCCCGGCAGGGAAAGAAGAACTTAAACCATTGAGCCCGGCAATATTAAAAATCACAGATACAGCGCATGGTAATATAGTAAACACTAACTCCTCCACCATACAAGCGACCCCCACCAGCAGCCAAGCAGATTTAGAGAGGTGTACGAAGTCTAACGGAAGAAAGAAACGGGCACAGCCGCCGGGAGTAACAGATGTCCCACCAGCTGTGAACACCAGCAGCTTTGAGAGAAACAGTTCCCAACACCAATCTAACTTTGCCCCTTCAGATTCGGATGTAATCCGGGCAGTTATAGCAACATCAAGCAATGGGGGAAAAAAAAGTTACATAGACCCCACACGATTCATCTCAAGCAAAAAAGTCGAACTAATCCCGCAATACAGCTCGAGGGGGCCACACGACATTTTGAACAGAGGGTCCATATTAAAACTCTTAGAAGAATTACCATCTCTGCGTCATATAAAAACAGGCGATTTGGAATCAATTGAATTCAAACCGAACCCTCACCAAACAGGCCCGGACTCCACAATTATAACATGGACCGAACACAGCTTTACAGAACAAATTCTGCAGCATAGGGAGGAATTCTCCAACTGGGGCATAGAGTTAAAAAAGGTGGAGCCCGCGCGATACCCCAGTCCACTCCAGAAACAAAGTCAGAAACGGTGCCTCTTAAAAGGCGCAAAAGGTCCAGACCAAAGGAGCACCATGGCAGAAGAAGGCCTCCTATCTAGGCAAATTGCAATCACAATTGCCCAACACGAAGAAGTCACACTTGAGGGGCATCTACAAGCGCCCTTGGCATCAGAACAGAGGGGTGTAGAATGAATTAATCCAAGACAAACATCAGGAAAAGTGCAGGGTTGTAAGATCTGTTCTTGGAATGTCAACGGGTTAAGCTCAAAGCTAGACGAAGATGATTTCATAGAGTTCATTACACAACACAACATACTTCTCTTTCAGGAAACCTGGCAGACAAAAAACTCGCCACTCGTGGGTTATAAAGAACATTTTGTCCCAGCTCAAAAGGAGGCACAGCATGGAAGGGCAAAAGGAGGGCTATCGACCTTTATATCCACTGACTTCCTTTGGAGAGATGTTTGCATTGACTTAGACTCCACATGGATGCAATGCATTAAAGTCGATATCTCACCTTCCATGGGCCTATTAATTCTGAATCTATATATGCACCCAGCGGGAAAACATAAGGGGCAAAGAATTAAGCAACTAATAGCAGCAATTACAATGCTGAAAAGCACCTACCTAAGTGACAACATGATAATAACAGGTGACTTCAATATGAACCTAATCCAAGGACAGGAGGGAAATTTAGCGAGCTTTATACAGCCAAGACATGGCAATCAAAGCAGACAAGATGCCATGGGGAAGAAATGTGCAGCAAAATTGTAAGACCTCTTTCTGCACACGTTAAATGGCAGGGACCCCTTGGACAGACCAGCAGCCCTTACGAGGGTCACTAGGAATACAGGCTCAACAATAGACTTTACGTTAGCAGGCCCTGATCTATTTCTCCACATAACAGATTTCCACATCCTGGAACGGGTTGAAAGCGACCATTACCCGCAGATCTTCACATTATCTATTACCCCAAAAGGGTCGGAGCAGGCGAATCCTCTAACATTGAACATGCAACTCTTCAACTTACAACGATTAAACTGGAATGAAAATAACATCACCAATTTAATGGAGACATGCCGCTCATTGCTATCACCGCCAGTAGAAGCTCAAGACACAGTAAAGGCTTGGGAGTCTGTTATGCCTTGCATAGTACTCTTATATCTTGCAGTTTACCAGTCCACCTGCTGCTCAGCCACTGTGTGTGTTTGGAGTAGAATGTTGGGGATGCTGAGATGCGTGGAATGTTGTGTGTCTGACTGAGTGAGGTAGGGGAGTTACAGAGGGGCTGAGCAGCAGGCAGGCTGCTCCTGGTGGGGCTGCTGTGGCATAGGACCAAGGGCTGACTACTGGGCTAACCTACATCATTACAACCTGTTTATCCGGTCTACCAAGCTGATGTACCTACTTACCATCTTGCTGTACAACTGGAATAAAGGTACTTAAGAACTTTACTCGGCTACCAGTGTCTACTTCTGTCACAGGACACAACATATTTTTGGCGACGAGTTGAGGACGTCTCCACGCTCTACAGTGGTTCAAGACGACAAGAAATAGTTCAAGATGCTTCCTACATCAAACTGGGAAGGAGCCACTACTTTGAGAAGACGTCTAACGCAAGCGACAGGTACAAGACGGAAAAGACAAGAGTTACAAGAGGACACACAACAGTGTGACTCTAAAGACATTAAGCGACAAAGACAAAAAGTGAAACGGGTACTGCAACAGCACGCAGTACAGCCCCACCGGTGCCCATTACATCGGGCAGCCCCCAAACACGCGTGCAGTACTCCATCTCATGAGGCTACTACAACAAGATGCGTCATGAATGCTGTGCAGAGTGAACCTTCAGGTACGCTAAGTCTTGTCACACACTACAGTGATGTTGCGCTGACGGAGCCTTCATCTACAGTAAGCCAATTACTTTGCTTCATTGGTATTGCGCAGAGTGTGTGCCTGATAACTGCCTGCGTTGGAACAGACCTTCACTACAATGACGCTGCCCAGATTGTGTGCTTGATTAATGCCTGCGTTGGAATTGACCTCCCTTCACACTGGGTCTTGCTCCAGCTCTTGCCAAGAGTCATGTTTCAAGCTGCGCTGGCAAAACCACACCGACTCCCTCATCTCATCTGTGGTTGTACCTGGAAGAGTGAAGACAGGTGACAAGATGTATTTGGGTGCACACAACTGTGGTGTTTCTTGAGCCCCTGCGGGCGGTGTGAGTTGAGATGGACTTTGCGCAAATATCCAGAAACAAGTCTACATGCTGATTCAAGACGTAATTGTTGTTCTTTCTGCTCCCGACTCACATGGTGAAACTGGCCGTGAGCAAGAGACCTGTTTGAAGCTGTGATGGCAGTGGCAGTGGCTGGGAGAACGATTTCATCTTTCAAGACGTGTTTGGGGGAAAACAGTTATGTTGTTTCCTGGCTCTACATCAGAAGAGTATTTCCTTTTTATTTTGCGAGCACTAGTGCCAACTCTGGTGAACATTTGGCGGTAAGCTTTATTTGATTTATTTATGGGCCTTGGATTCCCCTTTACATGTGGCAGTTTAACCGCAGGATAGCGGTTTGAAAAATGAAGCGCGTGCCATGCTCTGCTCGCGCTCTTACCTTCACAAGGACTGCATTCTCTACTCTTCTCACGGAACTGCCACTGAATGTTACTCACTTCCGATGCGCCTTGAGCCACCCGGCGCGACATGATCAACGTGCCGCCATCTTAAGGTTGGCGATTCTTCAGTACTATTGCAAGTGCTGTACTCCCGTTTTGCCAACCACGTTTTCGTCAGTTGTAACGTTTTAAATAAAGTTAATTGAAGCTTTAGCCTGTCAGGAACGCCGTCGTGGGAGCAAGAATTACACGCTTTCTTTGTCTGTTTGCCTGCTCGTGGATTTTCATGAGGATTGAGCTCGCTTGTACTTTGGACTCATAGGTACTTTACATTCTCGCTCCGAAAAGGAATGTCATGTTGTCTGTTGTTAACTCGTGTGAGACAACGCTCACAGGTGTTACATGCCTGCCCATACGTATGTCTTTGACAGATTCTTCCCACTTGTCCATGCTTACAATGTTTGTTTTAGTTAGATGATGTTTGCGGACTCATGTTATTTATTAGTAATGTGTTGACTAACAAGTTCTAGTGGATGGCAGTCATAGAGTTATCCTCCACTTCAGGGATGGGTTTGGCATGCTAGCTATGTGTTGATTTTGGCATAGTTAAACAGGTTTTACATAATATTACAGTGTTTTGAAAGCATTTTTCTCAACATAATTTATGAAAATGTGTATTAAGTTTGTACTTCTATGGTGTTCACACTTTCCCTTACATGAGGGATAGTCATGGGTTTAGGTATATTCCCTTTTCCCATAAAGCATTACACGCGGCCCCTACACAGGGGTGGAACCCTTACACGGGGTATGTTCTCCCTTACATGAGGGATGGTCATGGTTTGGGTACGAGCCCCTTTCCATAGTGCGCTACACGCAGCCCCTACACAGGGGTGGGTTCATGGGTTTTATCCCCATTTACAGTTGGTTGGGTACGTTCCAATCAAGAGTACATTTAACCCTCACAGGGTTGGTCTCCATGGGTCTTCTCCATTACATTACGTTACGCATAACCCCTACACAGGGTTGGTTTGCTTCATTTGGGTTCCATCTGCTTTATTCATGGTCTTCCCCACACAGGATGTACTTCCATGGGTGTTGGACCCATATACAGTGGCGGGGTGTTTTACCTTTTGCCTTACGCAACGACATTTTCTCTTTTTTTTTTTGGCAGAGGATGGGTTACGGTACTCAATTTATCGGTTGTTGTATTTTATCCGTTCTTTCTGCTTTGAATGGCTCTTACCCTCTCGTGATGTTCACTTAATTGCACATCCCTGGGTTTTGAACCATTCCTTACATTTGCAATTTTGCAACCTTTGCAAAATTAGTAATCTGTGCATTATGCAACAGAATGTTTTATAGTTTGGGACTAGTGTCGCGGGATTTGTTCACCCGTTGCTATACCCCACTAATTGTCTCATTTTTGGTCTTCTTTTGGGAGGATGGGTTATATTGCACTCTGTATTGTATTATTAAATTCCTCTCTGGTTTTATTGCTTCTGATTCTTTCGTGGTGTTTAATACTTTTATGCATCCCTAAGTTCTCAATTATTTCTTGTATATGTACTTTTTCTTGTGTATAGTTTTCTCTTTTTGCATTGTTGTTTTTCTCTGGTACAAATGTCACTTTCGTTTTTCATTTTAAAAGGAGGGCGGGATATGTTATGCCTTGCATAGTACTCTTATATCTTGCAGTTTACCAGTCCACCTGCTGCTCAGCCACTGTGTGTGTTTGGAGTAGAATGTTGGGGATGCTGAGATGCGTGGAATGTTGGGTGTCTGACTGAGTGAGGTAGGGGAGTTACAGAGGGGCTGAGCAGCAGGCAGGCTGCTCCTGGTGGGGCTGCTGTGGCATAGGACCAAGGGCTGACTACTGGGCTAACCTACATCATTACAACCTGTTTATCCGGTCTACCAAGCTGATGTACCTACTTACCATCTTGCTGTACAACTGGAATAAAGGTACTTAAGAACTTTACTCGGCTACCAGTGTCTACTTCTGTCACAGGACACAACAGAGTCCTTCGTAGTCAACATCAACAAAAGATACCAAAACAAGTACAGAGGACACAAAACAACAAGAGATGGAGGAGGGAAGTGGTATACGCCAAAAATACGGGCAATAAAAACGCGGCTTAACACGCACCTAAGGTCATTTCGAACAAAGGACCCTCAACTGTCACAACAAACTCTCATAACAATAGAAAATTTAAAAAAGGAGCTAAAATGCTAAACCAAGGCGGCCAAGCAAAAATATAAGAAAACCTTGAGACCATCATACTCCATGCTAGTAAGCTGAGAAATTCTAAACAGTTTTGGGCAAAAATAAATCTCATGCTTAACGGCAAACATCAGTAGTTCAACTCGGACATGACAGATCAAACTTGGAGCGCCCACATCGACGAAACATACAACACCACACTGGACATGCGCACAGATAGTATAACTGACATCCCAACAGAGCTCAAACCGACTCTCAGTCCGAGAACAATACCAGAAGCCGGGAGTCCCAGCAAGCAAAAAGGATCACCTTCCACCCTGAGTCTGCCATCACTGGAAGCCTCAGCCGTGGTTCCAAAAAAGCCATCCCAAATCAAACCACAAATTACAAACAGAGAAACCTATAAAGAAAGCAGTAAGCTAGCTATTCTGGAGCAAAGAGAAGAAACAGACCCGATAACTCCAAAGCAGGTTCTGAGGACAATAAACCACTTGAGAGCTGACGGGGCTCCCGGACCAAACGGCCTACCGAACGCTTTATTTAGGCAAGATCCCACGTTTTGGTCCAGCTTCTTATCCCCCTTGTTTTGTAACAGCTTAAGGACCGGGAATATTCCTGACTCCTGGAGGGGTAGCATCCTTCAACCGATTCACAAATCAGGGACATGCTCAGACCCAAACAACTATAGGTTAATAGCCCTAATAGACATTGAGGCCAAGATCTATGCATCCAATCTACTGGCAGACCTGGAGACCTGGGTCAGAAGCAAAAACCTGATCCCAAAGACACAAACAGGATTCCGGGCCGGCATGGGCACCCTAACAAATGTATCAGCACTAACTCTTCTAGCTAAGAAAGCAATTGACAACTCTAACATCCTATATACATGCTTTCTAAATCTTAAAGCAGCTTTTGTAAAAGTGCCAAGAGCCAAACTATGGGCAAAAAGGAAAGCTTGGGGTGCCCCCCCTAACCTATTGGGAGCAATTATCAACCTATATTCGCATACCTGGGTCCAAATAAAAAAAGGGGACAGTCGGCGCTTAACAAGGAAATTTCCAACAATAAATGGGCTAAAGCAAGGATGTGTGCTGGCTCCTAGCCTATTCAACAACTATACTGCCGACCTAGAGGGCAACCTACGTACAATCCAGGGTGACCCACCGAAATTGGGAAAAACAACTATAGCGAGCCTGCAATATGCGGACGACATCGTGCTTCTTTCTCAAACTCCACTTGGCTTACAACGGCTGATTTCACAACTCGTGCTGTATATCTCAAACGCACATTTAACAATAAACCTAAAAAAATCTAACGTCCTATACTTCTCCAGCATTCGTAAAAAACGATCAAAATTTGTTTGGAGGATAAATTCTTGTACTCTAAAACAGGTGGATGAATATAAATACTTGGGCGTCCTACTAGATCGCCAATTAAACTATAAACATAATTTAGACCTCGGTACAACTAAATCAAAACAACTACAATTCGCTTTCAAAACTATACAAAAAAAACTAAGTGGAAGCTCAACCAGTCACTTACTAAAGGTTGTAGCAGCAAAATTTCTGCCCTCTATCACATATGGCTCGGAAATGATGGACACCAAGGACTCTAAAACGCTAAATCTTGCCCAATCAAGATTGTTAAAAAAACTGTTCTTAATTCCGCGCCATATTTCCCAAGTGCAAATACACCTGGAATACGGATTAACAAACCAGATACATGCCAGACAAGGTGTCCTGGCCAAATATTACTGGCGAATGAGTGCCGCTGAAGACAACACGCTAGCCCATCACTGTTGGGAGGAGGTCGAAAAACAGGCTAGGCAGACCAATTCCACATGTAAGACTCTTAGGCAAGCGCTTCTATCGCTAAACCTGGAAGAAGCTTGGCATTCACCAATGTCATACCTCGCTTTTAAACGAATTACTAACCAAGCCATTAAACAAACATCGTTGCAAATAGATAAAGCATTAGTGGCTGGCAAAAGTCATGCCTGGATTGTGATGCCAACGTACAAACAACTGAAACAACAATCCTATTTACAAGAATGCTTCAGGGATCACTATAAGAGGAAACTAAGCTTACTGAGATTGGGGTGGTTTACGATCAAAGACCTCACTCCAAAATGGCTATGGACTTGGCCATCTCTGGATTGTCGCCTCTGTGACAAATGAGAAGAGTCGCTATTACACCTATTATGTATCTGCCCGGCCTTACACAATTTAAGGAAGATCCTCCTGAGGCCAATCCTAAGAGAAACACAAGTCAGGACCTGCAGGGCGGCCGTGATAAAATGCCTCAGTGGGTCTTCGATCCAACTTTCCTGCAAAACAATTACATTCCTGACATTTGCAGCTCAAGAGCTCGAAAAAAAGGCAGCAGCAAAACAGGAACTGGGACATATGGACACTTTGCAGCCGGATCCAGATCTTCCTTGATGCTCTTTGCAGCCTTCTCTCCTCCCTCTTCCCTTTTATTCTAAGTCACTGCAAGCACTTTATTTGAGACAGGGGTACAGACACATTTAATCAAGCACAAGTCCTAACGCGCGCTGCATCCTTGTTATACCAGTCGTTTGCTGGCCCCAATCTTCTAATGTGAGGGCCATCGCCTTATAAAGTGCTTTTCCTGTTTTTACTCATCTTGCACATTTAAAAAGTGCTCTGTCGGTTTTTACTCATCATGTACATTTGTGCAATGTTGCCCAGCACATGGGGGCATGTTTTATTCTATATGTTGTTGTTTACCACATGGTGGTATGTTCCACCCTTTTATGATTTTAACAAATCAAATAAAAGTATTTCTTTCTCTTTCTCTGACTCTAAGGAGGGTGTTTTGGGGAAGAGCAGAGACCTACACCGTTGTTGAAGGATGTTCCCATTTCTGACATTTCTCATGCTGTAATGCGGACTTCAGTCCTTCCCTTCGTGAAGCACTATGTACTAGACTCCTACTCTCAAAAGGAGACCAGTTCTGTCAGGTTGTTCTACAACAGGCTGTGCTTCGGCAGTTCCTGCTTTAGTTCTGCCGTATTTTTACTGGCTTTATGTGGCTCCGTTCTGCTTTCTTTGGGGCCTGCAGCTGACTGAGTTTTTTTGCAAGATGAGGCATCTTCGAGAAGGCATATTTTTTCAGAAGTGCAATTTCCCTAACTTTGGTAACTGTCTTTCTGGTTGGTACTCGTATTTTCCCGCAGATTCGTTGTTTCTTTCTTCCCTGCACCCGTTGAGCGGTAGTTTGTGTTGGTAACCCATGCTCCGGCCTTTACATCCAGCATCCGTGGAGCTTAGAACTAAGAAAGAACTGATGCTATGAGCGCCAGGGGGCGCTCTGTTGTCACACTCACTACCGTACGGCTCAACAGGCTGTCATTTTGGAACTACCTAGCAGCCATTGCTGTGACTGAAAGTTTGCCAGAGCTGGTTTGACACCTAGGGGATATTTAACAAAATATTTTACAATTTAATAGATCTTCTGGAAGATGGGTTATCCATTAAAAAAACAACAGACGGTAAGTGACGTGTTCATGTGACTTTTTAATCAGTTCCCAATGGGCAGCCTTTTTCTCTTCCCCTCTCTCCTAATATGGGGTATGGTCTTGGGGTCGCGTGGGTCCCTCTGTTTGGAAGTGCATGTACAGGGAGGTTCAAGCTCGATAGATTTTTCAGATATTCCAAAAGTATAGTCATGAAGAAGACATGCTAGATCTGCCCATGAAATGCCAGAAAAAGGTGTTGTGCAAACAAATAATCGCACAAGATGACGCATATGCACATATAGCAAGTCTAACAGATGGGCAAACTGCAACTCATGATCTGAATATAAATTAACATGTATATGTTTATTGTATGGATTTAGGCCAAATATTTTCAGAAATGTTGCAGATACCACACAAACACAGACAGCAGGCATTTAGCAAGGTACATGCATATTGATTGGTTACTTGATATCACGTTGCTCTTTTGGTCTGCATAGAAGCACCCAACATAGCTGTTCTTAGGCGTCCAAAATAGTTTCAGCAATTTAGCATGTTCCAGCAGTAGTCTAGAGCGCTGTTGCTTGTTATTTCTCACAGGTGATTAAGCCGGATTCCAACATGATAATTTACTAGGAACCCTCGGTCGACTGGACCGTTTGTTACCTGCTGAGAAGTGTAAAGGGGAGAAACAACGTATTCTTTACAATCTAACATGCATCAATTTAGTAAAAATTCTGGAAGAATCACTGACTCCGAAGTTCAAGTTTAGGGGTTTATTACAAAACCAAAAATAGATGAACATAGACACCTCAGGACGAGGTTGCAAAAATACAAAGGCACTAATACAAAGTTCATCCTACGCACCAATCTAATCCGATATAGCATGAAGAGAATGAGTAACTACAGAAACAATAAACAGGCAATAACTGCACCAACATCTATATTAGTCTTCATTGAAATCCGTAAAGAAATGAGTTAGTCTATCCGTACTCTATCCTAAAGGGCATCCCTACTTAACTTTCCTCAAGCAATATCATGAAAAAGGTGTCAGCTCGTGATGACTTACTCAGAAGTACACTTACATTGTGAAAATCCGTCTAAGTCTCCATCCTAAGAATCGATCCCTTCCTTTTACCCTCTTTGCTCTTCTACCTCTTCTCAATCAGCTCCTGCTCAATCTGCCCTCTCTGCGGACTACCTCTCCTTTGTCTGTCTCTCCTCTCACCTGACCCTCCTCCCATGGGGCACTGTCCCTAATAGAAAATGGACCTTCGTTATTCCCACCCAGGTAACACCTCTTCTGGCCAAACACCTCTTCTAGGTGATTTTCCACTAAAACTTGAAATCGGTCCAACGACGGTTGAAGTGTCCTTGGGTCTCAGGCTGCTTCAGCGCATCTTCCAATTATCAGGATTCCTGGAGACTTTGTAGCGAATCTCCTCCATACCTAACTCCTAAAACAAAAGCATTATTCTAAGTAACGAAGACGATGTCCTTGCACCTGCAACGAATGCATGAGAACGAAACAATCCTTGCACGCAGATGAATTTCGCTGACCATTTCTAAATGAGAGCCTCACCAGGGGAAAATATATTTCAGGCCTACATAAACCAGCTAACATAAGGAACGAATAGGCCTTCTTAACGCAAAAGAGCAGACACTCCATCTAGGCCTTTAACATTATTTTAAACACATTTAAAATATTACATCTGTAAGCACTACATTTCATCATAGTTAAACACATTTTTATCATCTATGCGTGTGCAACTTCAACGTGCTGCACAATTAAATCTACTGCGTTACATTTCATAGCTACTTCATTAAACAATTACAATGCACATTCAGGGTTACATAATTCCTTCTAAATGCCACCTTAAGGTTCTTGAATGGCATACTTATCGTACTATCTCATTTACCACTGATTATTACATCATGAAGTCTAACTAAGATTAGCGCACACCTATAAAATATGCGGGTACAGACTACTCATGGATATAATGTACCCCTACAATTTTCAGAATATCTTTGCGCTCTATCAGTTCCCCCCCTCTGATGACTAGTGTCATCAACAAAATCACAAATCCCTGGAGAAAGAACCGACCTAAACAGAGCTCGTAGCCATTCTTCCCTGTCGGAACCTTTCCAGATATTTGATATTCTCATAATGACTGTCCTGCAGTCTAGTCATCCTTACTTCTCTAGCCCTAAGTGACCTTTCGGCCTGATTCGCCTGGTACCACTTATAGGCCCTCACAAAACCCCATAGGCAAATCACACAGACCACGATTATAAGGATAGGCCTCAGAATGTAACCAAGAATACCTTTTCCTAAGCTCGCAAACCAACTCCCCACTTTACCAAATCCCTTTTCAACTTTCTCCCAAACGCCCTCTTCGGTCAGATCCTGGACCTCATGATGAATCTCAGTGATGTTACTTATATACTTTTTCAGATCTTTGCTATTATCTGGTATATAAGTACAGCACTCTTGCACCTTCAGCATTTTACAGACTCCGCCCTCTTTTGCCAATAAGACATCTAAAGCAAGACGGTTCTGCATCACCATTGCCCTTATCGACAACATCTCTCCATCTACAAGCAATAGTGATTTAGCTGTATTCGTCGACAATTTGTCCACAACAGTTGCCAGCTTTCTAATCTTCACATCATTCAAAATCACTCCTAAACCTGGTATTACAGCTCCAAAAATGTCTCCAATCACTCCTCCTGCACTTGCATCTCTCCTTACCCTAGAATGGATTCCTCCCTTGAGGAGTCCCAGCTTCTCCACATGATAAATCTTGGGGAAAACCGTTGCCAGGTAACAAGTACCATAGCAATTGGCAGGCAATCTCACATAAGCGTTTTTCCCACATACGAAGTATACTGTTGGTACCACTTGTACCGGACCCTGCAAAAAGTTCTTCGCTGACTCTTCCATGGTGAAAACGTGATCACACGCACTCTGTCCCACATAAACCTTATCATAATAGGTCTGGACACGTTTCACACACAGCTTTCCTTTTTGCACCAGATCTAATGCTATAGTGCCATAGCTCCCTTTCGCTCTGTGAGCTAACTCCTCCTTCGTCCAATCTAATGGACTTTCTCCAGTGTTACGTGTTTGTGTTAGTAGTCTATACCTATCTTCTACTTGATCTACAAACTTCTTTTCTATCTCTGTCAGTGAACAAGTTAGGTTATGTCTATGTGCATAAGCTGTATCTAGTGATGCAGTCGGTATGAAATTCTTCCCAATTCTATCTTCTTGCTTGTAATAATCATACTTGTTCAGGTGCTTATATGCTGGAACCTCTGAAAGCACCGCATCATAATTGGAAAAGAAGTATTCATAATGACCTCTCCCATAAAACATGCTAAGCAACAAACTACATGAAATCCCATAAGTCAACGGAAGATGATGATACCTAATACCCTCATCCACCGACGCAGGCAATTGCATACACACATAACAATCACTCACATCCATCGTATCGATGTACTCGTATAACAGCTTGACATATGCTTTAAGCTTAAAATCACTTTTAGACAAATCTACATGCAATCTACGACTATTCTGATCTAGCATAGCCTTTTCAGCTCCTATGGTGTCCTCTTTCTTGCTAGAAGTACTAGGTGTAGGTGTCCCTTTCACCTGCATGACTTCTGGCTCATGTGAAATAGTAACTGACACTATAATAACTATAACTATTGAAACTATCACCCCCACTATGGAAGTACCTATCACACACTTGGATCTATGGTTTGGATTTCCAGACTCCATTTTCTTGTCAGTCGTTCAATTTAGAGGATACACAAAAGTCTCTTCTTTCCACCTCGGTTTGCTGCTCAAAAAGTTCAAGCAAAGTTCATAGGAATTCTGAAAATTCGTTCAAAGTTCAATTTTTCCGGATTTATTTACACAGTCCAAAAGACTTCCCTAGCCCTCTCTCTTCTTCTATTGAAAAAACCCTAAATTTATTCTTCTTCCACTTGGGCCTAGGTTATCTTCTTTTGAACACCTATTTACAATGCACAGTTCATTCGCAATCCACGATAAGTTCAGATCCTATTGCAGCTAGAACATGTTGCAAGATCTCAAGACGAACATCTACCAATTCATGAGGTGATGCTTCAAATCCAAACGTTGGGAAAACTAATTTATGCAATATCAGAATTCGCACCTTGCTCAAAACTGGAGGTTTTGGGACCGTGATTGTCAGCACTCCTTCAACTTCGAGTCCTGGAACTATCAGTCCCACATCAATTTTCAGTAGAGGATTCCTGCTGATCACTCGCACGAACCTCAGCCTCCCGGAACTCACTACTCCTGGCATCAGTTACTGCGTAAGTCCACTCCGGGGCAGCGTATCTCTGGCAAGGCACTCTTGTCCTTCTTGACCTTCTAGGACCTTCTCGGTCTTGCTCTTCTTCGCTCACTTCTGATTCAGATGTCTCAGACACAGGGGCGAGATCTCTCTCAGGGGCCAACCTCAGATTCAGCCTTCTTTGTCTTTCAGGCCACGATTCTTCTGCTCGATCAGCCCTCTTGTTTTTCTCTCGAACCCTCTTTGCACCACCTCCTGCGGCTGAGTCTGACTCTATATTACCCGCAACGTTACCTTCTTCCTCAGAGTCAATACCTGGGTTGGGTGTAGCATAACCCTCCTCAGCCTGGTCTGGTGAGCAACCAGTTTCGTCAGCAACCCTCACAGCTTGGCTTGTCCTCTCTCGTGGCCCTGCCGCCACCGCTGGAGTTTCATTCACGAGAGGAGCTGTCTCTTCCAAGGGCTCTGAAACTCGACGGGTACGGGAAGCATGTATCCAATTTGGCAATCCTCCACACTTCACCGCTATGTTTGTTACCAGTATCACCTAGTAAGGGCCTCGCCACCGAGCATCCAAACAGCTCTTTTTCACGTGCTTCCGGACTAGCACCCAATCTCCCGGACACAGGTCGTGGCAGAGATCTCGTGAAGCCGGAACAGCAGCAGCATCCACCTGCTGAGACATAGAACGGACCACATCAGCTAGTCCTTTGCAGTAATCAAGGATTAAGTCATCAGTGATGTTTATCAAGGCTGAATACGGTATTGCTGGTAATCGCATCACCCTCCCCATAATGATTTAGTGCGGGGAAAGACCGGTCCTCCTATCTGGGACACTGCGAACACTCATTAACACCAGGGGCAACGCATCAGGCCACTTCAGAGATGTAGACGAACACACTTTCACCATCCGTGCTTTCAAAGTTCCATTAATCTGCTCCACTATCCCAGAAGCCTCTGGTCGATAGCTACAGTGAAGTCTCTGGTCAACATTTAAAGCCACGCAAAGCAACTTCATAATTTCACTGTGGAAGTGTGTTCCTCTATCCGACTCCAATGAAGTTGGAAAACCGAACCTAGGAATCAACTCTCTCAACAAGAGCTTCGCTACTGTCAGGGTGTCACACCTTCGTGTTGGATAGGCTTCCACCCAACGTGAAAAGACACACACTACCACTAGAATATATCTCAATCCGTTACACCTAGGCATCTCAATGAAGTCAAGCTGTATTCTGTTGAAAGGTCCTCCTGACCTTCCAATGTGACTCAATGCAACCACAGTCTTCTTTCCAGCATTAATTTGTTGACAGGTAACACACCTATGGCACACTGCTTCAGCAAACGCACGAAACCGTGGATTGTACCACGTTTGTCTGAACACTCGCACCATCGCATCTCTCCCTTGATGCACAGCACCGTGAATTTGCCTTGCCATCGGGCTCAATAGGTCATCTGGTAACACTGTTCGACCATCACTTGAAACCCAAATTCCATCGTCTCCCTTCTCACATCCTGATCTTACCCATACATCCCTTTCCTGACCTGAAGCTCCGTCCTGCAGGCTCTTGAGTTCCTCCCAAGTGTCTGCCATGGCTAACATCATGTTGAGCTCGGTTCCCTCTTGGCTCTCTCCAGTGTAATCTCCAGTAAATATGCACCCTTGTTCGGCGCAGAAACGTGCAATTTCGTCTGCATACTTATTTCCAACAGACACAAAGTCCGTCCCTCTCCCATGTGCAGTGCACTTTACCACTGCAATTTCCCTGGGACATTGCAACGCTTCTAACAACCTTCTCACATAATCTCCATTTCTGATGGGAGATCCAGATGAGGTCAAGAAACCCCTCAGAGACCACAGCTGTCCAAAGTTGTGAACCACACCAAACCCATATTGGCTCTCGGTATAGATGGTGATTCGGATCTGATCAGCTGCCAGACAGGCACGAGTCAAAGCAATGATTTCAGCCACCTGGCGGAGTATACTCCTTCCAGGCAAGCAGCTTCAACCACTCCAGTAATGGTACATACAGCAAATGCTGCTCTCAAATGACCCACATTGTCTCTGAGACATGAACCATCGACAAAGAAAATTTCATCAGGGTCAGACAGAGGTTCATCAACAATGTCGGGTCTTGGTTTGGTGCAAAGTTCAGTCACATCAAGACAGTCGTGGTCTTCACAATCTTCATCATCTACATTTGGCAATGGTATCAATGTAGCAGGGTTTAAAACAGAACACCTCTTCAGAGTCACATTCTCCGCGGCAAGTATGACTTGCTCGTAGCGTGTGAGTCTATTGTTCGTCAGGTGCTGTGTTTTAGTCCTTGTCATCAACAGTTCAACAGAATGCGGAACGTAAACAGTCAAAGGATGGCCCATAACAATGCTTTCACACCTTTCAATGCTGACACCTGTTGCAGCAATGGATTTGAGACATCCGGGCAACGCTGAAGCTACTGGATCTAAAGTAGCTGAAAAGTAGGCAACTGGTCTACGTACACCTCCATGACTCTGAGTCAGGACTGACAATGTGCAACCTTCTCGATCATAACAGAACAGTGAAAAAGACTTGTTGTAGTCAGGCATTCCCAGAGCCGGAGCACGACATAAGCCCTCTCTCAACTCCAAGAACGCAATCAGACAGTCATTGTCCCATGGTACCGGATCACTCACATCCTTATGTGTCAGTCTCTGCAGAGGCTTCGCCTTCAGCGAGAAACTGGGAATCCATTGGCGACAGTAACCAACCATTCCCAAGAACATTCTGACTTCCTTTTGAGTGGTGGGCACAGTCATGTTCATGATCGCCTCAATTCGATCTGGCGACACTTTCCTCTTGCCTTTCTCAATTCGATGGCCTAAGTACTGAACCTCACTTAGACAGTACTGCAACTTGTTCGGGGACACCTTGTGTCCATTTTCTCCTAAATGATTCAGTAAGGCAATCGTGTCGATCCTGCAAGCATCCTCCGTTTCGGACGCGATAAGGAGATCGTCAATGTACTGCACGAGAACAGAATTATGTGGCAGCACAAGACTTTCTAGATTCTTTTTCAAGATCTGGTTAAAGATTGATGGGCTCTCTGTATACCCTTGAGGAATATGACACCATGTTAACACACGATATCCCAGACGGAAAGCAAATAAAAATTGGCTCTCCTCGTGCAACAGTATTGAAAAGAATGCTTGGCACAAGTCAATCACCGTGAACCACTCGGCTTCACATGGAATCTGGAATAATATCACTGATGGATTCGGTACCACTGGACAACATAGAACCACAATCGTGTTGACCTTTCGCGGGTCTTGCACGATTCTGTACTTCCCACTTGGTTTCTGCAATCCCATAATGGGTGAGTTACATGGACTGCCCATTATCTCCTTCAGGATTCCCTGCTGAATCATGGATTCGATGACAGGTTTTATCCCTGCAATCGTTTCAGGCGACAGATTATACTGAGGTGTTCTCGGAAACTCAGCATTTTGCTTGACCTGGATCTTAACTGGCTCAACACCTCTGATCAATCCCATCTCCTCTCCTGTAAAGTCCCACACATCCAATGAAACAGAGTCTCTCAGGTCAAGTGGAAGCTCTTCCGCTGTCAACACAGGATACATCTCTATACAGAAATGCTGATTTGCAACCTTGAAGGTAGCATCGTCATCATGTGTCTGTAATTCCACTCCCTTTGGGGTACAATAGATGGTACATTTCAATTTGCACAACAAATCACGTCCTAGCAAACAGACTGGACTTGAGTTGCACACAATAAATTGGTGTCGATCTCGAAAAGTTCCTATTCTCACAGGAATCGGCTCGGTCAAAGGGCTATTCATCTTCTTATTTGCCACTCCTACTACTTGGATTGATTGTCCCGAGAGGGGTAGGTTGGGAACTACTGCAGATCTTACAGTAGAATGGGTAGCACCAGTATCAACCAAAAAGGTGGTGGGATGACTGTCAACATCCGCCTCAACAAACGGTCCCCTCTGGTCTACCACTAAGACTGCCCCAAGAGCACAGTCTTCCTCCCCCCTCAGGCACCGTCATGCCAACGGGTCTGAGCTGTAATCATCATAATCCTCGAAAAGGGGCATCTGCTGGTACGTTCGATTTCCCTGTGGAATTCTCTGAGGTTGCGGAACTTGCGCCTGCGGGCACAACGTCCCCCCTTGCATGGACCTGGGTCTCGTCACTGTAATGACGACCTCAGATGCCTGCACTGTCTCTCCCTCTTGTTGCACTTGGTTCGCTGGATTCGATCTACACTCGCGTTTCCAATGCCCGATTTTTGTGACAAAAATGACACGCAGTTGACTTTTACAGTGTTGCCACATCCATCCGTCTTAGGGTCTATAGGTTTCCCTCTTCCTAGACCCTGCCCATTCTGGATCCCTCCTTGATTGTTTCCCTGTCTTCTCCCTAATGTCCCTCCACTTGGTTGTGTCTGAACTTCCCTGTCAGCATTTTGCATCTGGACTAGCATTAGCTTATCTTTAAGCTTCCTATGTTTCGAGTCCACTTCATCGCTGCAGTACCTTGCGTACCGCAGTATTTTGTCCACCGACTTGTTCTGCCAGCAGATCAAATGCTGCTGGATCATGAAGCTGATTTCTGATCTTAGACCCAAGACGAACTTGGAAACAAACTGTCCCATGTCTTTGGGGTCTAACGTGTCTAGCCCACTGTACTGCTTAAAGGCTTGTAAGAGCCTCTCATAATATTCATGTACAGACTCTTTTGGTTCCTGAACAGTTCGATCTATTTTAACCCAATCAATATCCTGTGGTGAGATTTTGGATTTCAGCCATGTAATTACTTGTTCAAACTTTTTCATGACAATTGGTGAAGGACCATTGGTAACCAAATCCCTGTCTGGTTCGGAAGTTGGCCAATCAACTGCAACTTTACAAGCTGCCCACAAATCACTTGGTACCACTATATCAAACAGTGTATTCAAGTCAACCCACAACACCTTCGAGATTTTAACAAAACGATCGACCTGTTTGTACCACTCGACAGGCTTCTCCCTCAGCCGAGGAAATTCGTTCGTGAATGCTGCCAAATCACCTCTACTCCAAGGCACATGCACATACCCTCCGTTCTGTACCTCTCGCAAAGGATAATTCCCTACTCCTGTCATCCCCCTCCTGGAGGCGGTGTCTCTCCTATACTCTTTTTAGTGGTTTTCTTTTGGACCATCTTTCCTCCCACTTGTCAAGCATGCTCCATGCGCGTATCCCTACAATCAGTTCTCGAATGTGAGTCCTTAGCCCTATCACTCTCTTCTCTTCCAGTTCCTGGTCACTGTACAGTAACCTATGGCTTTCCTGCAGCGTCTTAGTCTTGGATAGATCCACTTCGTGTCTTCTTGCCAATTCTGCCAATTTCTCATGTGCTAACCTCGCCTTGCGAGTTACATCTTTTGCTACGAACAGCAACTCGTCTGGTCCATAAAGCTCTACTCTTTCCAATGGCAGGTTCCCACTAATTATCTCATCTACCTCAGCTTTTAATCTCATCACATCCAGCATCTTTGCTCTTATAGCAGTTCTGAGCATCCCTCGACTTGATGAACCACTTGATTCTCCATTCTCATTGTCCTGATCCTCACATCGGTTCCCTTCCTCTATATTCCCTAAGACTGGTCGACTTCCTGTGTTCCCGCGATCCCAGTCTTCTGTCATCCTATCATTAGGGTTTCTCACTGGTGGTTCCCACATCCTTATGTCAGATCTCGAATCGGCTAAAGACCTTGGTCTCGCCGTTCTTACCTCTACCTGTCCTCTAGAGGAGTCTGCCGTGGCTGGCAAAGGAGTACTTGATTCCATGGGCCTCGGAAGGTGACCTATTCCACTCACTATGCCATTCCCTCCAGAGCCAGTCCCTTCTCCTGCTACTGATCGTGCTAGACTTCCATTTCTTGCTTGATCTGGATCATATACTGACAGTATGGGGCCTATGGTAACCGGTACTGTAAGAGCATCCGGTAGCCTTGTAACAACTGTAATTCCATTAGCTTCGATGCTTGTTGGTGTGTGTGTTCCCATCCCTTCTGTTCCCGTTGATATTCTTCCGACTACTCTCGCTCTAGGCTGCGTCTGTGGTTCTCCAGTTCCCTCTGTTGATACTGCCTTTCCCTCTTCAGAATCTGGATTATATGGAGGTGGTCTTTCTGATAGCAATCTGTCTAGCAAGCTGGCATCCGTGTCACTATCGTCTTCCTCACCCCACTTCTTCTGGGCCTCTCCTACGTTTATCAGCAACGGGAATAACCTATCCCCTTCAATAGTTTCCACCCTCCATCTCTTCTCCAATGCGTCCCATCGCGCATCCTGAAACGCCCTGATTGACTTTTTCACTTTTTCACTCTTTCCTGGCTTCTGTCTCTTTTCCTATCATGCGCTGCTCTTATCCATGCATGTAGCACCTCAAACTGTGTTGGTCTGGGTAAAGGTCGCAATGAGGACATCACCATTTTCAATTGGTACAACACTTCCAACCTGAAAGTGCTGTAACGCGGAAAAGTCAATTCTCCCTCATGTTCAGTCATTTTATGCCAATTTTCAAGCCAAATTATAGTATGCAATCCCACATTCGTAGCCATATAATGGGCTGGGGTATCCTCAGGTGGAGCTTCTCCTCCTCCCCGAGTAATCACTCGTCTGTCTCCTCTGCACATATCTCGTAAAACTTTAAAACATTTCATGATAATCAACGTTTTCTTCACTTGTTTCCACTCGACTTCCTGATGACAATCCACCAATACCAGCGCGACTTCACACCAACCGACTTATCACAGCGCGACACTCTCTGACATCACTCTTCCTCCTCATGCAGCAGTCCCCCTCCTTTACAATTCGTCTCTCGCACACTCACGCGTCTCACTTATGCTCTGAAATAACTGTTTGTCCACCAAACGACCGAACAGTCACTCCTCTGACTGTCTGTCCACGAACGACCGGACAGTCTCGTAATTGTCGACCTCAACTCTGGCAACCGTCTGTCCGCGAACGACCGGACAATTGCTCCAGACTATCTGCCCACGAACGGCCGGACAGTCGTACTTAATCGATAGGATCCAATCACTCAATGTTCCACATACATTAACTCACGACCTGCGCTAGTTACTCACACACTCACACACACGTTTCCCTATCACCGGTGGGTTAGTCAACGACGTCTCATGACTCCCACAATCACTGGTCAGACAATTTCAACTCTGGGTGTCTTCTACACCACAATCTCTTATCCTGGGATATCAATAAATCAAGTCTCATGGACCGCACGCGTTCGGCCCGAAACCACAATCACTCGACTCTCACTCCAACTCCGCAAGACATCACACTCTCAAAACAACACCGCAATCTAACAGACACACATCCCTGTTCATACTCACTCCACCATGAACTGCTGTTTCCGCCGCACCGCCACTCTCCGTCGGTTTCCATCAACGCCGTCGT
Source organism: Calotriton arnoldi (assembly GCA_963921515.1). Lineage (NCBI taxonomy): Eukaryota > Metazoa > Chordata > Amphibia > Caudata > Salamandridae > Calotriton > Calotriton arnoldi. The sequence continues at coordinate 83,998 of CAWUFW010018567.1, forward strand.
CCTCCGCTCACAATCCACTGGATAACCATCACTTGGGCTCTACGGGGATTCAATGATTACCTTTCTCTACTTCTCCCCTTACTACAGAGGTAACCATCCTACACTGCTACCAACTGATTAAGCCGGATTCCAATCTGATAATTTACTAGGAACCCTCGGTCGACTGGACCGTTTATTACCTGCTGAGAAGTGTAAAGGGGAGAAACAACGTATTCTTTACAATCTAACATGCATCAATTTAGTAAAAATTCTGGAAGAATCACTGACTCCGAAGTTCAAGTTTAGGGGTTTATTACAAAACCAAAAATAGATGAACATACAGACACCTCAGGACGAGGTTGCAAAAATACAAAGGCACTAATACAAAGTTCATCCTACGCACCAATCTAATCCAATATAGCATGAAAAGAATGAGTAACTCCAGAAACACTAAACAGGCAATAACTGCACCAACATCTATATTAGTCTTCATTGAAATCCGTAAAGAAATCCGTTAGTCTATCCCTACTCTATCCTAAAGGGCATCCCTACTTAACTTTGCTCAAGCAATATCATGAAAAAGGTGTCAGCTCGTGATGACTTCCTCAGAAGTAAACTCACGTTGTGAAAATCCGTCTAAGTCTCCATCCTAAGAATCGATCCCTTCCTTTTACCCTCTTTGCTCTTCTACCTCTTCTCAATCAGCTCCTGCTCAATCTGCCCTCTCTGCGGACTACCTCTCCTCTGTCTGTCTCTCCTCTCACCTGACCCTCCTCCCATGGGGCACTGTCCCTAATACAAAATGGACCTTCGTTAGGCCCGCCCAGGTAACACCTCTTCTGGCCAAACACCTCTTCTAGGTGATTTTCCACTAAAACTTGAAATCGGTCCAACGACGGTTGAAGTGTCCTTGGGTCTCAGGCTGCTTCAGCGCATCTTCCAATTATCAGCATTCCTGGAGACTTTGTAGCGGATCTCCTCCATACCAAACTCCTAAAACAAAAGCATTATTCTAACTAACGAAGACGATGTTCTTGCACCTGCAACGAATGCATGAGAACGAAACAATCCTTGCACGCAGATGAATTTCGCGGACCATTTCTAAATGAGAGCCTCACCAGGGGAAAATATATTTCAGGCCTACATAAACCAGCTAACATAAGGAACGAATAGTCCTTCTTAACGCAAAGGAGCAGACACTCCATCTAGGCCTTTAACATTATTTTAAACACATTTAAAATATGACATCTGTAAGCACTACATTTCATCACGGTTAAACACATTTTAATCATCTATGCGTGTGCAACTTCAACATGCTGCACATTTAAATCTACTGCGTTACATTTCATAGCTACTTCATTAAACAATTACAATGCACATTCAGGGTTACATAATTCCTTCTAAATGCCACCTTAAGGTTCTTGAACGGCATACTTATCGTACTATCTCATTTACCACTGATTATTACATCATGAAGTCTAACTAAGATTAGCGCACACCTATAAAATATGCGGGTACAGACTACTCATGGATATAATGTACCCCTACAATTTTCAGAATATCTTTGCGCTCTATCACAGGCATGCTTGGCTCCCTAAATGTCACTACCTAAAATGCAGAAATCACTGGAAAGACAAGCATTAGAAACCGAAGACCTGTAAAGGACAAAAGAAACAACCTGGAGAAACAGTTGACAACTCAAACGGTATATTTACTGTGTCATTTTAATTGATGACAAAAGGAACATGTTTTATACTCAGATCACTATGCATACACAGAAGCTAATAAGAGATAAACAGGCCAAGATAAAATATGAGAAAAAACATACTCACTTGGATTCAGCTGGGACACCAACCTCACATTCAAGGAATACACTGCCCAAAAACAAAGACTGCCTGGTACCAGATCTCACTTCTAAAGAAAGTGAAATATTTTCTTCCATCAAGCGACTTCAAAGCTACTGTCCAAGCCCTTGCGCTCTCACATCTGGATGGTTGTAATGCCCTGCTCAACGGCCTCTCAGACTCTGCACTGGCACCCATAAAGTGCATCCTACACCTCGTAGCACGTCTCATCCAGTGGCTGAAAGAATACAATCACATTCCCATTTCGCTTGAACTCTGTTGGCTCCCCCTGCTAGCCCACACCATCTTCAAAATTGGCTGTATCACTTACAAAGCCATCACAACCAGCCCCCCCACTTTTCTTGCAGAGAAGCACATTCTCTCTGGTAGCTCTCCGCTCACCTGCAGCCAGGACACCATCAAACCACAGACTCGTCAGGAAGGGCTCCGGATGGGATTCAGTTTTGCAGAATCCGATTCAGAAACCTTGTTCCTGACCAAATCGTACAACTTTCCTAACGACTGATTACGATGCCCGGGAACCGCGCGAGCAGACCGAATCGGTTCCGAAAGGCATTGGGACAGTCCGAGTCTTTCGGAGCCGAATTGTACAGCTCTATGGACACGGTTTCCAGACGAGTGATTACGATGACTGATTCGGACAGCCATTCCGATTCGGTTTGACCGGGACAAAACGGCTGCCGGAATCGGTCTTTGGGGGCCCGTTGTGGGCCCCCTTCACCTGAAGGCGTCCAATTGTGGCCCGTGGGGGTACCCAAGGGACCCCTCTTCCCAACCATGCACAGTGTGGCAGGCACCATGGGGTGCCCGCCACAGGGTGCAAGGTTTTCCTCAACCACCCCTTTTTTCAATGGGAGCCTTTGTTCTCGTTCTGAACACAGGCTCCCATTGAAGTCAATGCGAGTCTGACCGAACGATGTTGGGATGCATCGTAATCGGTCGTCCGGACTCGCAGTACCCGATTCATTTGGAAACTAGTCCGGAACCAATTAGTTCGGGACAGTTTCCAAACAACATCGTAATCGGGCCCTAAGAAGCATAGAAAAGTAAAAGTAAGGCAACAGGCCTTTTCAGTATATGCACCCAGGATCTGGAACAACATCCCCATATCCATTAGCACCGCCTAACACTGCTCCACATTTTAGGAAAGAGTAACCGATGCACCTCATTAAAGAAGAATACTAAATCACAATGTAGCAACAGTCCACAAACCAGCTACATGCGCTATCACTGATTGACTTTATGCTTGTCTTGGACCCTGTACAGCGCTCCTTTGCCTTTTAGTTAGGTTTGCGCTGTAGAAATGCCATACATGCATAAATATACTGCTGAGTAAGTACTTAAATTCACTGTGTCAAGCCAGCTCCACTTCCTGGTTTGGACAGGTGAAGATCAGACAGTGCTTGCTTCAGGACTGGATCAACCATGAAATGTCCAAACAATAATATAGATAGTGAATGTTGACAAAACAGTGTCTATAGAGAATCTTAAATAACTGCAACAGTGATACTTTGATGGACAGGACATCCACCATGTCTTTAAAGACTACAATATCTGCCAAACTCTAAATAAGGCCCTAAGTCCCATCCCTAATAATTAATCATCATGTAAATACCATAAACATAATGTAAACTTATATCATAAGTTGTCTGTCACAGATTTATTAAGCAGTTTAGCACCCATGCTATCCATATATATTGCTTATACATCTAGAGGAAAGTAAGTACCCGCATCTAGTCTCGACAAGGTGTGCCAAAGCAAAGACCAACGGTCTTCTTAAGTGATAGCACATAGGTTGCAAGAATTTGACATAGCATATTATGTGCAGGACAGTAATCAGCAGTGATACACCTGCCTTTGATTTCTATTAATAATATTGATCAACATGATTTCCAGGATTTTACCATAGTTCTTTGCTTCTACATTGAGTAGAGAGATTAGGTGAAAGGGCTCTTAACCTTCTCTGATGTTTTGTCCTGTGTTTTATTAATGAAATATATGCCATATCCTAAGAGCCTAAAAATTGGGGTTGTCAATATTTGATTTAATGATCAATGATGTAATTGAATAATCCTGTTGGCAGTGGAAGTCAATCTTGTTCAAGACTAATACCATAACGGCTTCGGATCTTTCAATTTCACAAAACTTGGATGTTGCATTGAACCTTTGATATATATGTTCTCTGTTCTAGTTTTATCCTTAGTTAATCTTTTGCAATTGACTTAGCTCATCCTGATACTGATAGGTTTCACATAACTCATTTCTTCCCCCCTCCTTATGTCCCAAACACATGGTCATGCCCTCACTGGGCCATGGCACAGGGGCCTCACAGAAATAGACATCTGGGCAAACCAGTATGGACCTTAAGTTCTGAGAGCTGAGACCAGGAAGGTCTATGTTGGATGAGTGCCAGGGTCAGATCTTCAACACAAGGCTGGGGAGAGCTCTGTAGTGAGGCATGACAGGGCCCATACCCAATCGGCATTTTAGTTCCATGTTTAGCTTGACATCATTTTTCTATTTGTGACTATTGTTTGTGCTTACACGATAATGTATTGAAAAATTAATATACAAGGCTGTTCATTTCTTAGCAAGCATTAATATCATGTTATTCATACACTCTACCCACGGCTAACGTTCACGGAGCGTGATACCCTTGTCCGGCTGGGGGCAGCTCTTCAGCTTTAGAATAACCATAGCATCAGCATTGCATCTTTGACACAGTGCATATGGAACAGTACTTTTATTATATAAATGGGCTCTGTGTCACACTTAGCAGATGAGCACTTTGGTTGGGATTGTTCTGGACAGAATATGCTATGACTGAAATGCAGTCCTGCTGACTCTGACCCCTGTCCTGCAATGGATGGTAGCCTGTTCTGCACATAGCCAACTTCCTGATGCATCACACTCAGGTATGGGGAGTTCGGCTATCCCAGGGGATCTGGCAGATGGTACTCTCACTGTGCTCTCAATAGTATAGGTAGTGTTAGGTCGGAGTATAATAATAGTATCGTCATAATGGTTGAACTGTTTATTTTTTTCACCATTCTTGTAATTCTGGTTACAATGCTTTGTTTCTTCTGCGTAATAATTGCTGCACACTCTTTTTATGCAGGAATGCAACTGTTTTAATAAATGTTTAAAAACCTAAGTCATATCTTTCTTGTGTTACCATGATCATGCAAAAGTAAATTAACAAAAGGGTAGATCTGTTTTCCACGATTCCATGGGGAATAATAAAGTGGTCATGCTTGAGGTTGCTTATACCATCTGTCACCCTGGAAATGTTAGGGGTCCAGATAGGGCACTGTGAGCAAGCTAAGGACCAGGCCAACATTCTCTGATAAATATGTGTGTACTGAGTTCCCATATTTTAAAGTCTGTGTTGTCCAGATACACAGTTCTACTAAATTCGCAGGAAAGGTATAACAGCTCCACCTCAGACTTTGAGGCAACTGTCCTCCAAAATATATGAGCACCTACTAACACTCCCTTCCAAGCTCTCTTGTCCTTCAACTCACATTTTGGGCTTTAGGAAAATGTGTCCATCTGGGAAAGTAAACGTGAAAAATGTAACTACATACACTGAGAGAAAAGGAGATGGTACAGTCCCTGTGGATTGCCACAAATCTTATCTAATAGTATATGATGATTTCTAACAATCAGGCCCTGCTTACACTCTTTGGCACCTGCTGGCTTCATCCTCTTAACTTCTTTCCCTCCCTTTATTCCTCGCTTGTCATCGTTCCCAGTCAGATACCTAGGATTAAGCACCCACAATGCATTCTCACCCCATCAACTGGAATACGTACATTTCAGAGAAGATCATTCCAGTCACAAGGCTCCTCCATTCCTTTGCTATTTTTCTTTAATCATACTCTTATTATATCTTTTATTCTACATAGTAGTTCCCTACAGTAAGTCTGGATTTGATCACCTGCCCACCACAAATGGTACATGGTTCCAGTGTTATAGCATCCATGCCAGTATTGGTCATAGCTACCATAGATTTCAATCTTAACTGGCGTGAGATACCACCTGGTCAGAATTTTGTAGGCATTTTCCTTTTGCTGAGTGTTAATGGATGAAATTGCAGCTTTTACCTACATACTGTGCCAATCTTCTTCTGAGATCTTGCTCTCTAGTCCCTCTCCCATGCTATCATATATTGTCTGAACCCCTTTATGATGCCATGGAACTTCGAGGTGACTTGCTACATACCTTTAAGGTATGACAGATGGCATTTTAAGCCTTATATTACATGGCCACTCCATCACCCTCTCCACAAACAACTTAAATCCTTGGGGCCATATTTATCAAACTTTCATGCAGCGCAACGCAGCACGACATCTTGCTGCGCTACATGAAAGAGGGATGGCAGGAATGCATCATATCTATTAAGATATGGCGCATTTCTGTCCTCTGCCTGCGCTGGTGCTCAATTACCAGCCTAGCGCCAACTCACGCTCCCTTGCGTCATGGTGCAAGGGTTCCTGTGTTGTAGGCAGGATTGTTTATGTGCAGGATGGGGAACATTCCTGCACAAAAACAGTTCTGAGAGGCTTGTTCCTCTTTCTATGTGTGATGCAGAATGCAGCACAAAACTGAAAGAGGAAACAACGAGGAGCAATAAAGATATTTCTCCTTGTTACGCCTCACCTGGGGAGGTGTACCAATTTGACACATTCCCAAGTCTGCCACTAATGGTAAATCTGGGAATGCACCAAAACCAATGGATAGAAGCATGGGAACACCCACGCTCCACTCATGGAAAGCCTCCCTGGGGCAGAGTAGCCCAAGGCAGCGATTTGTACTACCTTGCGTTACTCCAGATTTATCGAGCCAAGGTGGCTTTGATAAGTCCTAGTTAGATTTTGCGTTGCCCAGGCGCTGACTTGTGTGGCACCAGAACAACACAAAACCTTGATAAATCTGGCCCTTGTTGCCTTGCTCTTTCATATGAAAGGTGTAGTATGGTCGCAAATGAAGATTAAAAGTAGAATCTGCTGAGTAAATTTAGATACACCAAAAAGCAGTTTGTAATTTGTTGCAGAAAGATATTAGAATCAATTTAAAGTAGGGCAGATTAACAAATACTGTAGCTCAGAATGTATAGAAATATGCAGGAATTCTATCTTTCCTGTAATAACCTATAGCGTGAAAAAATAAACATGTTGCCATAAATATCTCTTTTTTGCTGATTACTGTTCATTTTTAGAAAAACAAATCAGCCTACTGAAAAGCCATATCTCACTTTTTTCATCATAACTCAATTGCAAGAACTTTTTACAGTTTAGCAGCTACATCATTTCATTATTACAGGTGACTGGAGATATCGCAATTCAACTATAATAAGGAAATTAGAGAAAGGTTTTTACATAGGGATTGCAGGCATGCATGTATTATAATACTATATTATTAAATATCATTTCAATCTATAATGAGTGGGCTTCATGTATTTTGAATGTGCAGCCCATTTTCCTTCCACAAATGGAAAGCCTTATAAGTAGATGCAATCCATATCTATGAAAAAATAGGTGAACATTTGCAGTAATGTTTTGAAATTTCTGTGGGAACAGTGGGTAAAATCTCAGAAATCAACAGTGAAAAACAGTGGCGGCTCCTCCACTAAGGCGGAGGAGCAACGCCCCACTGCCTGCAGGACTGTAAAAAAAGGAAAAATAAAATGATAATGACGCGATGTTATTATCCTTTAATTTTTCGGTGCTCAGGCAGCTTAGTGGGTGTGGCGGGGCCGCAGGGGAGGAGTGGTTTGCCCACTCCAAGTGAGCATGAATGTTTGGCCGGCCCTCTTGGCCTGGCCAAACACTCATGCGCACTTTGCATGTTCTGTAATGCAGCCTGGGTGGAGAACATGCCCCAGGCTCCCATTTCCTGGCTGAGCGCCGAAATATGGCGCTCAGACCAATCACAACACTGCATTGCAGCGTTGTAATTGGTCAAGGGAGCCTGGATGGGTGCTTCCTGATCCTGCCTCCTGTTAAGCAGAAGGAAGGAAGAGAGGACGCAGAGGATTGAGGAGAGGCGGCGGCCGTCCGTCAGGAAAGTGTTTCTTTTTTAAACCCCCCCCCTTGCCGCCCCACTAATGCCATCGGGAAGCAGCCGCCACTGGTGAAAAATCATATTCGGGTTAATTTTAATGTTTCCGAATATCTAGAAAACAAGCTGATTTAAATAAGTTGCCTGCCTGTCCCGTTCTCCTGTGCACACATTTCCTCAGCTACATTTAGTGAGTCCTTATATTAAGTTTCTGTCTCTGTCACATATCGGCTGGCAGCATTTCTGTGTCCTGATTTCAGGGTATCTGCATCCTTACTCTTCTTTCCTCAGGCTTCCGCTTACGTGTTTGCATACCTTACAAGACGCACGTTTGCTTTATTCAGTTTCAGGGAGAAGTTCTCACGAGGTGACTGAGGGACTTGGAGGCATATTTATGAGAGCTTTGCATCATGCTTGCCCCATGCAACGTGGTACATGCCTGACGCAAACCTGTAAGTCATATTTTCGAAGCCACGTAAAGCCACTTTGCATGGCTTTGAATGGCTTCAAAAATATGGAATAATGCAACGCAGAGCAAATCGCTGCATTGCATTACTCTGCGCAAGGGAGCCATGGGCTTTGCAGTAGGTGTTTCTACGCAACTCCCATGGTTTTTGAAGCATCCCCAGATTTACCAAACTTGGTAAACCTGGGAATGTGCCAAAAAGACACGCCTCGCCAGGAGAGGTGTAACAAGGAGAAATATGTTTATTTCTCCTCGTTTTTTCCTCTTTCTATGTGTAATAAAAGGAAAAAGCCTCTCAGGATTGTTTCTGTGCAGGAAGGTGCCCCTTCCTGCACAAAACAATCCTGCCTACAACAAAGGCACCCTTGCACCATGGTGCACGGGGGCCTTTGTTGGAGCTAGGCTGCCAAAACGGCACCAGCGCAAAGGGAAAGGACAGGAATGCGTTGTATTGGATAAATACGGTGCATTCCTGTCCTTTACCTGTGACGCAGGGCAGCACAGCAAGGTGACTTGCTGCACTGCTCTGCACCACTAAACTTGTAAATATGGCCCTTGGTTTGGGGCTGCCTTGCGGGGGCTTATTATTTTGGTGTCTACTGACCGCCCCCCCTTTGCTACGCCATTGTCAAGCCAGCCCAAAGGTCAGCTAAGCCATGCCATTTTACCTCAGTTGGTCTGCACTGTTGGTAGTCACGGGACGTCCTCTTTCTTGGCCCCAGTCATTCTTCCCTCCTCATGTTTCTACATACATTGTTTCTGCCTGAAAATATAGGCCAAAATAAGAAATCTGAGGATAATTACAAAAAAGTCACAAATCAGCTAAAACATTCAAACAAGCATTTGCAATGCAATCGGTCTCGCCTTTGGGACCTTATATGTATTTAGCTATGCAACACATTAGCCTGGGTGCTGAAACATCTACTGTTCTTTAACATGGAGAGAAAGTAAGCACCAAACTGCAGAAGACGCCAGGTATCGGAACACATGGAGAGAAATACTGCCTATCAGCGAGAAATTGTATTGTCCAAAGCTCTGTTTTTAATAAAAAATCAGCCCCTTTGGTGGTCATATCACTGAAAATACAAGATTTGAAAAAAATATTATTGCCTATGGGTGCTCGATGAATACAAGTTTCTATGGCCTAGAATCTAGGGAATGCTAAACTGATTCTGGTGTTTTACTGAACACTGCTGGTCGTTTTCTATCAAGAAAGTTAAATAGAGGCAGTTGACAGAAAAATAAAAAAAGAAAGTCCCTAAGTAGAATGCAATTCTGGTATTTTTCTGAACTCTACTGGTCGTTTTCTATCAAGACAGTTAATTAGAGGCAGTTGAACAAGCAGAAAGCAAATCTCGTATTTTACTGACCTCTATTGGTCGTTTTTAGGTCGAGCCTCGAGTAGCGCGCAAGCGCTGCCCTGCGAGACTTTAAGTTAGGGGCTTCTGAAAGCTGACCAGACGCTCGTGCGTCATGGCCTTTTCCCTGCGGTTACCCGCACGGCAGACATCTGTTTCCAATTATCGTGCCCAGACGCGGGCGCGATAATTGGAAACACATGCCGGCCGTGCGGGTAATCGCAGGCAAAAGGCCATAACGCACGAGCGTCTGGTCAGCTCAGCAGGCTGCCGCGCTCGCTCGCCCCCGCTCCTCTCTTGTTTATTTGTAGTTATGAGGTGAAACCTTTACCTAGATAGTGTGAATATGTGGAAAAATTACAAAATAGTGCAGCTCATTTTGTGAAAACACTACAGCGTTATTTGCCGGTTCTTGTCGCCCAATTAAGTCAAACCTTCCCCATAGTTTGGTGCTCCTTTTTGCATATTTTCACCGGTAATGTTATTAGCGTAAGAACGGTCTTAGTTTGGAAAGTCACACAATATTTTGCTATTTATACTAAAAAGACACATACATGATTCTGTGACAACAGATAAAGCCCCAGGCCTAATCTAGTCAGCCTATTTTCTCATCTGCTTTAACAAAATACTCCCTGCTGATGAGATTCGTAAATTTACTCCTGCTGACTTACTCGAAAATCTTTAGAAAAATGTAAACTGTTTTAGAATTCATACATAACTGCAGTAGTGGTCATTAGATAGGTATGCAAATTGGAGGTACCCACGAGGACTCAATGCGCTGCTATTCCCATATACAGAAATGGAAAATATTATGCATTTAAGCAAGAAGATGTAACGCGAGAGTGCTTTTACACTAAACACTTTTTTTCACTCCAGGTTGACACATTTTTCAGTGGATTATACTTTCCTTTACCTCCTCACGCATCCCGTCCTGAAATGCATTCACTCCCGTCTTTACTGGAGTCAAATTTATACTTTGTTTCAAGTTGGTAAACTATCGTGAAATTGTTGCAGATTACCCACAAATTTGTGGCATAAAGGTGATCAATGTTTGCAAGCCGACAATCCAGGAAAGCCAACAAACCCACCTCTGGTATTAGATTTGCTGACATCGACATTACAAACTAGTGGAATTCACGTACGAAAATCCTACTTTGGAGCACAAGATTCTCTGTGGAATTTTGCCCCTGTAAATGATGTTTTGGTGGACCTCAAAACACTAAAGACTCACACCCTTAACATCCAGCCTTTGTTTATTCTGCCCTATGCCTTCCCAGAATCTATGAATATGTGCACACCGAGCATTCTTACAGATTTGATAAACTGCTTCTGTGGCTCCACATTAAAAGTCAAACATCAAACTGGTTAGAGTTGCCAACTAAGGACCATTTTAAGTTTGTGAGTGCAGCAGAACAATACCATGGCAGACGCATTAGGGAAAAAATAAAATTAAACAAGCATTGGCATAGCCAATAGGTCTCGCCTTTGGGACCTTATAAGTGTTTCGCCATGCAACAGTTGATGTTGTTGTACCAAGGATATTGTGCTGCATAACTAAATACTTATAAGGTCCCAAAAGCGAGACCTATTGGCTATGCCAATGCTTGTCTATCAAGACAGTTAAATAGAGGCAGTTGAACAGAAAAAAAGTCCCTAAGCAAAGGCAGAAGCAGACAAGTCCTAGGGCTGATCTCCAGATCCCACAAAGTACATACAACAGATCTTCCAGACAGCACAAGCTCTGTCTAGGCTCGACCTAAAAACGTCCAAAATGTGTCAGGAATAAAGATGCTTGTAGTACCCTCTTCGCAGTGCTTAATTTGTTAAAAAAAAAAGTGCCAGGTCTCTGGTCAGGAGGCCACTGCAGCTTGCATCACCCATTGCCCCTGCCATGCTGCCAATAATAGTAACAACACATTACTAACCATCATACTCCTGCAAGTGTGACGATTCGACCAATTCCAGGCACCATTCAAAGCTATTAGAATGGCTTGGGGGGAAAGTAATAGTCATTTTAAATGTATATTGAATAATAAGTAACTGTTGTTGTGGTCATCGCAAAATTAGTCAGACAGCGCCACCTTGTGGCACACTGTCACAAGCGCCGGTGTTGACAATTAAGTGCCGGTGCTGAACACCGGAAATCACTGGCTCAAATTAAGCACTGTCTCATACTCACTTAATGACTTGTTTGATATTCTTACCACTCTTCAAATGCCCATCTGGATATTATTTTTTTGAAATTATCAAATGTATTTTCAGCATAACAGCAAGTATGATCTGAAAAATGTTTGGGGAGTTGATTCCCCTCCGTAACCTCAACAAGATACTATTTATTTGTCATGTAAAAAACATAAATCCTGAAATAGTGTCTTCTTATAGTTCTTTGATCAAGCTAGAAGTCGCCCCAGACATCTATAAATTTTAACATACCCCTTCCCTCATGAAAAGCCTCTTCACTTCCTTTAACCTACATGACAGTATTGTGAAGACTTGTCCCTGCAAGAATTTAAGAAACAGAAGCCCCATCTGCCGATGTAAGGGACAATTATCTTGTGGATTCTTGATGTAGAATTTGCCAAAATATGTGGACATCAATTATGGTGAATGCACTAAACCTAAAGTAGGCTAAATTAAATGTAAAACAGCTGCAATCAGGGGGTCCAGCGACGTACTACTTCTGAGAGGCTGTGACTTTTCCAGGTTCTGGCTCTCGGTTTGCAAACTGCAAGCACTTTTAATCGAGCAACATACATTTTCTGTCACAAAGTGGTGGAGGAACCTGTGCTCATCCAAAATTGGGAAAAGCTGTCAAGAAACAGATGTAGATTACACAGCCTTTTTGGGGACTGACGCCCACCTACTTGCTCAGGACACTGTAGATGGCAAGGCTGAACATTGCTCTGCTGTTAACATTGAAGCAAGCCCAGAGCTAGTTGCTGGCATCAAATAAATAAATGGCCGCTATGTGTGTTGGACCAGGTACAGAACAGAATAGACTCTACTAAAGAAAGAGACACATATTTATTTATAGTCTGAGAATCACATTGTTGTGCTCTAGGAGTCAGATGGAATGCAGATATTGTTAGGCTGCATGTCACATAATATCTGCATTTTTAATGTTCCCCTTTGCCCAGTTCTGAAATTGCTTTCTTGTGGAAAATGTATATTGATCATTAGGACCTAAATCTGTAACTGGAGAATCACTACAATCTATTATCTACAGGAATTTAAACTATAGGGGCTGTGAAGCCATTCTATGAGAATCCACAGAGGTAAGTAATATGCAACCTGGCAAAACAGAGGTAAGTTATTACCCTGCTTTTATACTGCAGGAAAGCTGCAGTGAGACCTGTTAAGATAGGCCATGCCTCACCCTACAAGGCTGAAAATAATTGATGGAAAAGGCGTTTTACCAATTCAAAAACTTTGGGATTGAGAGTCAATGAAGCAGCAATCCACAACGCAATACTCAAGAGTAGCCACGTACGTAGTTTGGGGGAAACCCAAGACCTTTGTGGACACAAATGACTCTATTCATTAGATTTGTTCATAGGATAGCTTTGAATGAAAAGTCTCTAACTGTCCCTGCTAAGGATGCAATGTTTTATGGGTCATACCCAGAATGTGAGTTTGTTTTCAACGTGGAACAACCGTGTGCAATCCGAAGATGAAATAGTGTGCAACAGATGCCAAGATTGTATTTTTTTATCTAGCCCATGAGACAATGTAAGGGTGTCAGTGATTAGAATGAGGACTTACTGGTGCATTTTTGTTCATTTAAATAGGGTGGGTTCTCAGCATACTAGACTGGAATGACCAATGTCAATTGAGAAGGAGCTGCAGCAGACATGCTCACTTAGAGAAACTATATCGTTATTCTTATGAGATCACTCAACGGATATATGCTGGCTGACAGGTAGAACACAATGGGGCCTATTCACAGTCATTTTGGAGTATGTAAACTAGTACTCCTGTAATGCTCTTTTACGTACTCCAAAATGCCAATGTGAATTTGCTTGAAACTTCTTAAATGGAGATACAATGGGAATATTTAGTGAATATTCACATACAATTAGAACAAATATAAACGACTGTGCTTTCTTTATGTTTTAAATAATAGTGAAAACATTAATCAATTGTATTTTGTCTGTTCTAGGAAAAATACTAACTGAAATAGCTATTAAATATTTTGAATTAATACATTTTGTGAGGTACAATGAAGGTAATCAAGCTATAAGAAAATATGTCTGTACACTGGTAAAAAAAAACAGAAATTAATTTAAATATATTTGGGGTAATCTTACATATCTTTTTAGTTAAGCAAATTTTGAAAATAACGTCATCAGTTGTTAAGAGAGAACCACTGACATTTGAACAAATATTAAGTGTAAGTGACTGTTTGGTAGCATAGGACAGTGAATTCGAAAGTGTCTAATTATCAAGAGAAAATTAGATTTGAGAAGGAAGATAATAGCTAACATTACTGAACAGTCGTCTAAGAGAATTATCTTCTCAAATCAGGGCGGAATAACCCAATTGTTTAGCGTGCTTTAATACTTGCTCCTAAGAACAGTGGTGGAGGAACTAATGTTTCAAATTTTCACTTTAGTGACAGTGCTGGGGAAATTCATGTTATTTAATGGAATGTATATGGTTATAAAGGTGGTCGGGCAAGTTAGAACCAAACTTGTTTATAATCAGCAGTAGTACTTTATTATCACAAGAATCTTGGAAATGCAATGAGCCAGTTGTTCCAGGTTTTTGTTATTACTGCAAGCCCGCTCAATTAGGGGGGGGGGAGGGGACCCCTCATTGGAGGTTTACTTACCTTGATCAATAAGAATGTAAATTGCATAAGTACTGACATTGTGGTTATGATCAGAATATTTTGGTGACTAATATATTTTCTTGTTTCTGCTATAAAACTGCAGCTGCTTTGTCTTAACATCTACTACAATGTAAAGGTAGTGTCAATTTACCACAGAACGCGTCCCCAGCACAAATCCTCCTAGAATTTGGCCTAATCAAGCACGATCTAGCCAGAAGAGCAGCAGCGATAAAAAAAACTGGTACAAGATCGGCCATGTTCAAGACTACCTAAATCAAGTCGTATGGTCAGCTCTTCAGAACAACCGACAATCGTAACACCACAAATATCTGTGCACCTCTATTAATCTACTGAGTCTAAAAAATCTATGGGCAGCAAGCGGGTCATATGATGCGTTCAAAAGGGGAACCAACAGAGCCACAAAATTGATATCCTCGCTAGAGGACAAAAGTACGTTTAGCTCCTGTTCGCATGTATGGATATTAACAAAGCATTATAACACTCTTTCGTCTGCCCCATACATGTCTATTCCATTCCCGGCATACATAAAACACAGCTGCTTGTCTTTACGCATGGGTAGCATACCAGCCTTAGCAACCAGACCAGCATGGAAATACACCAACCCGACAGTGTGTAGGCACTGCAATGATAAAGAAGAGGATCTTATTCACCTGATTTGCATCTGTCCTTGCCCGCATACGCCCAGGCTACAATATTTAAAGAACAGTTTCAAAGACAGAAACATACGAACAAGCAGGAAAGCCATAATCGCATACTCTAACCCCAGCGACCCACAATTAATCTGCAAATTTAAGTTCCTGGAAATAGCCTATTGTGAAGGACCAGGTGTCAGACAACTGCACCACAGAAGTTCACTTTGCAGCTATGTCAATGCGAGGGCGGAGCGAAGCCATAATCACCAGGCCTTGTGAACTTACTCTGTGAATGCACCAAATCTTGCACTTCATCATGTATAGGAGTTATATCAAAAAAGCATTTATAACGCGCCACAACGAGTATTTATTATGTCTAGTGATAGTAGGTTTAAAAACCACTCGTCCATCCTTTAACCCTTACTATGCATTTTGTCTGTACTTTACTATTATTATTAAATTAAATTTATATGGCGCACAGCTACCCGGAGGTTTCCCGGCGCCTACGGACCCGCGCTAAAAGAAAAGAACATGCTCTAGTGGTTGAATAACCACGTTTTTAAATCCTTAGGAAATTTATGATAGATGGTTTCCTGGCGTAATTGAAATGGAAGAGAGTTCCATAAAGATGGAGCTAAGTAGGCAAAAGACCGTCCGCCCATGCGTACTCGTTTGATCTTGGGAACTTGAAATTTTAATTGGTTAGAGGATCGCAGAAGTCGAGAGGGAAGGTAAGGATGCACCAAGGCACTAAGATAATGTGGTGCTAAATTCATTTTGATCCTATGCATATAGCAGAGGGCTTTGAATTTTGAACGATTTTCTATCTTAAGCCAGTGAAGATCACGGAGAGGACCTGAGATAGAGGCCATTCTGGGTAGCTGACATAGTAGTCTGGCCGCAGAATTTTGGACCACTTGCAGCTTACGGGTCACTTCCTTACTCACACCCAAATACAGGACATTGCCGTAGTCCAATCTGGACACGATCAAGGCCTGAATAACAGTTTTTTGCGTGGGTAAAGGGAGCATCCAAAGAATTTTTTTTAGCCATTTTAAAATTGTAAAACAGGTTGAAACAACCTTAACTACTTGCTGTTTCATAGACAATTGGTCGTCAATAATTATACCAAGGTTACGAACAGATGGTGTAGGGTTGGGGAGAACACCCATCTGAGGTGGCCAATGCTGGGGACCCCAAAGAGTTTTGTTTCCGAAGATAAGGAGTTCCGTTTTCCCTCCGTTTAGTTTCAATCTATTTGTATGCATCCATCCAGCTATCTTTTGTAGCCCAACCTGGAGAGAGGATATGTTGGAAGTCTCCTTGGAAGACAAGGAGAAAATAAGCTGGGTGTCATCCGCATATGAATATATGGTTAGCCCAGCCTCCTCCGCAATAGAAGCCAGGGGGCTAACATAGATGTTGAAAAGTAATGGGCTAAGTATAGAGCCCTGAGGTACGCCATACGGAGAAGAATGAATCTTAGAGTTAGCCGTAGGGGAAAAGACCTGGAAAGTCCTATTAGACAAAAAACTAGACAACCACTTGAGAGCTGATCCGACAATGCCCCTTGAGTGTAAGGTTTGTAGAAGAATCTTGTGGGATACAGTGTCGAACGCGGCACTCAAGTCTAATAAAATAAGTGCCACGGTCTCTCCCTTATCCACACATTGGCGAATAACTTCAGTGACTCCCAAGAGCGTGGATTCAGTAGAGAAGCCAGCTCTAAATCCCGATTGAGATGGGTGTAGAATGTTCTGGGAGTCCACAAATTGTGTCAACTGAAAATTAATATGTTTTTCCAGAATCTTAGAGAAAGCTGGAAGTAGGGAGATCGGGCGAAAGTTAGATAAAACTTCTGGATCAGAATTAGGTTTTTTTAATAAGGGAAGGACCATAGCATGTTCAGCGATCAGACATATTTATTTATATATATTATTTAGAGTTTTTATATCGCGATAACTAGTCCCGAAAGGTATCAGAGCGCTTTACAAGACGTGAACCTAGACCAGAGCACTGAATACAAGGAATTCCAGGTTGACATAGTGCATCCAGAAGGAATAAAGAACAGGGCAACATTATATAAGTAAATGAAAAAGTAACACATAGAACAACATTATCCCTCTTAGTCATTGGTGACAGAATTAAAACCCTGAATTGGGTTAGGCGACGTATCGAATGATACTGTTGGTGTAGCAAGTTCAGGAGAGTGAGTTGAAATATTTGTCCATGAGTAGTGATTTGAGGTTCTGTTTGAAACAAGTATAGGAAGGATTACAGCGGTGGTCTTTAGGAAGTGAGTTCCAGGTCCATGGTGCATTGTCTGACAAAGATTATTTCTGGGATGTTGTTTTTATTTTCATTTTGGGAGGGATGAGAAGGAGTGAGTTGGAGGTTCTTATGGCCCGATTTCTACCCAGTATTGAAAGTTTGTTTTCTAAATATTTAGGGTTTGCTGTGAAAAGGGCTTTGTGTGTGATACAAGCTGTCTTGAAGATGCATCTTCCTTTTATTGGGAACCAACTGAGACTCTTGAGAGCAGGTGAGATGCGGTCAAATCTTTTGGTGTCTGTGAGGAATCTAGCAGCTGCATTAAGAGTTGTTCTTAGAGGCGCAGGGTGGTTTTTGGGGATCCGGGTGAGTGTGGCATTGCTGTAATCAAGTTTCGAGAGGACAAATGATTGCACTACATTCTTAAGATCTTTAAATGGGATAAACGGTTTGACTTTCTTGCAATGTTTTAGGGTGTAGCGTGCCCCCTTTGGCTGAATTGTTGATGTATTCTTTCATAGACATGTCCAGGGTGACAACCAGCGACTTCACCGTGTTCAAAAGAGAGAGAAAACAAAAATCTTCCTCTACTATGAATGTATTCATAATGTACTCTAAGCTCCATTTTTATCACGTATAGCAGTGGTTCCCAAACTTTTTCAACCAGTGGCTCCCTTAACCTATTCACAGTTGGCCGCGGCTCCCCATTATAATACTTAGTTTTGGTGGGTGGGAGGGATGTAAGCCCGGCCTCAGGAGTACTTCCATTTTTCTCCCTGAAAATAATTGGTCTTGTGTATGAATGTTCTAGATATGTCTCTCACTGTTCGTGGTTCTGAGTATGGATGTTCGAAGTGGGTGTGTTTTTGAATGTGTGCATGGATGAGCATTGTAGATCACTATGTATGTGGATGTAAATGCATTGATATTCTGTGCCTATTTGCATTTATGTTTTAGGTTGGTGTATGGTTTTGAGCAATGTTACACATCCTTAGTGGGAGTAGGCACAGGCTTGGATGAACACCACTCCGAAAGTCGTGCGAAACCAGGCTGACTAAGTCCATCAGAAACAGGAAACAAAATGTCTTTGGTACCCTGGTAGCAGAAAGAGGCCAATATTTATTTTCAATCGTGATGGGGAGGTAAAATAAAAAAAAAAAAACATAAGAAAGGAAAATATCTAATGTCCCAAATCTTAAAAGCACGTTTAAAAAATATTTGAGTAGAGTTTGGGCATAACAATTAAAACTCCGTAAAGAGCGGAATAAATAAACGTATTTCATTTATTTTAACAAAGCATGGGACATTCTTGGGAGAAATATAGGGCGCTGATGTTTTTAAAACTAACTTTGGGGAAAATGTTAAAATAACAATCATTTTCCACAGTTTCAAAGCGTTTATGACTAGGAGCCGCAAGAGCAATGCCAGGGGTAGCAATGGGCAAGCCAGGGGTCGCAATAGCGACACCTAAATGATGCCAATGCTTTTTAGCAACCACAGAATAACAAAACAAAGAGGGGGAAAAAGCAAATTTGTTCTAAATGCACCTTGAAGTGTGAAAGCAGCTCACTGGTGCAAGTGTACAGCTCATTGTGCTACATTAAGAGGACTACTGCTTATGAACTTGAAGTAACAGGAGGGTTTCTTTGACAAAGGCACTGATCTTGCAACACAAAATACAAATTTGTGTTCCGCATATCACACCTTGTGTGCTATATGCAGCAGGCACATTAACCCTCTATGCTGCTTTAAGAGGAGCCAAAACTGTGACAGGCAAAACACACCTATGTCTGCATTATTACTACACCAAAGCCGGATTTCACTACCTTTTACACACAACTTCTTGAAACTGGAAGCTCACTTTCATATGGGGCAGCTAACAGCATACACTTGCCATGTACACTGTCGCCTGTATCCATGTGCAGGCGCTGGCAGCAGGGTGAGTGGTACTGCTAGGCCAGCTGGGTGGTCAGCACATGTATCCCCAGCTAATCAAATGCCAGTCATGCACCCCCAGTAGGGACCCATCAGCAGTCCGCACCCTGAACCCACTGCCAAGCTACACCAGCCTGACAGCTTCCAGGCACTGTGTATCCTGCAGTCCCAGGTGCGCGAGTCTTGCAAGCATGCACCCCAACTCTTTGAAGGACTCTCATGCAATCCAAGGCCTCTGTCCAGTTGTGCAGCAAAGCACACGTTTATCAGCGCTTGAAAGGTGAAGCTCAGCGTAGGCCCTGTGGGGAGATCTGCACCTGGTCAGGTGCGTGGCTGACAGTTATTTAAACATGATATACACCAATCCATTTTTTTAATGAACTTTTTCTGACTCGCTACAATGGTTTTAATATTCTCGGGTTGCAGGCAGTGTTTATGATCACCAGTAAAGGGGGACCCTACTAAATTAAAAGGAGTGTAGTATTTTAGCAGAACATTTTAGTTTATCAAGCGGCATTGACTACCCTTAAATCTCATCATTTGTAATAGGCTCTGCTTCTGGCGCCTCTCTTTACTTCGTCCTTTTCTCCGGGTAGTAAGTTGTAACTGTTTTGTGGCACAAGATGATTTTTCATTCAAATGACATGTTATTGTATTTTTATGCTTCTGCTCCTTTCCTGCTGGGAGGTAGATGTTTCTTCTGTTAATCTTCTCTTCTTTTTAGAATCTGCTTCGCTTAGTTCTGGACTCCATTCTGTGCTCCTAATAATCGTGCATGTTTTTAGGTCTCGCATAGGCAGCGCGCATGCGCTGTCTCTCCGAGACATCTGGTAATCCATATAACGAGGGTAATCCCGCCTCCTGCTTGCAATTGGCTTATTTAGCGTTACTGAGATTTTCCGGCCTCCCTATTGGTTGCTGGTCCGATGCATCACTTCCGGTTTTATCGGAAGCAGCACCGACCAACTACAGTTCTATTGCGCTGTAGGCCTTTCTCAGTTTCCCTTTGGGACTACTTGGGCTTTTTTAATTTCAACACTTCGCCACGGCGCCCGCTTCATGGTCTGTGGCGATTTACGGCGCCCGCTTCATTCTTCAATGCGTCGACAATGATACACAATGTAAGCCACGCCCTTAATTACATGGGACACTCATCAAGGGGATTACAAATTACGCTTCTTCAGCCACGCAGAAACTTCGCCGCCGCCGTCGCCCCCCCCCCCCACAAATCCTTTTTAATCCCACTAAAAGCACTCCATAAACTAACACCCGCTTAACCGGAGGGCACAATATTATTCTCTCATAGACTGGCACACAAATGAGAAACCCTTCAGACCCACCCTATTCCAGGCCCTGGCAGCCATATAACAGATTTAAGCACGGGAAAATAGAAGCCATACTCCCCACCTCCCTAAGCATATGCCCGAAACATAAATCGAATGGTTTTGTTGTCCACGATGATCGCAATATACTTTGCAGTCATGGGCAACCTAGACGTTTGCCCAATTGCCTGGCTCCCATTTCCACAGAACGCACAGAAACGCGAAGACGTTTTAAAAGCGCCAAACGGTTTGAATAGTGTATGTGCGTCTCATTTCTGGCTATTCATCTGGCGTGCGTGATCTCTTTTGTATAAGCCGCCTACTGTTCCACCTTTCCGGGAGCAAGTAACCTGCCTAGCACCTACAACGGTGCTAGCGGAGCGAACAGTCTCACTTACTGAGCCTACCGTGCTCCTAGATTCCAGTCTGCCCCGCAATGATGGTGGACGCGGCCTCTATCCCAGGCGCCTCTCTTCCTCCCCAGTGGCAGCCGTACTTACAACAGTACCGGGAGCAGACTTACACCAACTGGCCCTTCACAGAAGGCTGCGCCTGCACCCCTCGAGCGGTGAGACGGGCGCGTTTGTGTGATCCCTATGGGTGACGGGAAGGGTAGTCTGTGGTCACCTGTAATATGAACCAGGAACTGAGTCCGACTGGAGGCTTGCACACACACCTTATGTGCAAATGGCTGATGGTAAGTTTGTTCCTGCGGATAGAACCACGTGGTCTTTGGTGCGCAGTTCTAATAACGACCCTAGGTATACTATATTATGTGTACGTATTAACTTTAGTTGCTTGCAGTGTACCCCAATTTTTGCGATCGACCATTTATAAATTGGAAAGAATTAAACGAAGGGTAAAGAATAGAGGTCTGCCGACTTTGTCACAGGGGAACTAGGTTTGAGTCTCGGCGTAGGCTCAACATTCTGTGACTGGATAAATCACCTAATCTCCCTGTGCCTAAAAAAAGCTAAATGTGCCCTTGTGCAATGTAATTGGTGGCGCTCATGTAAAGCGCTCCAATACCTTCAGGGCGAGTTCACGCTATATAAAACTTAAAAGAAAAACAACCATTAAAAATGCAATGGGGCTCGCATTTGTTGGACTTGAAGTTATAGGCATTATAAATGCCGAGGGCCTTCATTGGCACCACTGCCGGCTGGAGACACTGTGCAGCATGCCACGGAAACGTGTGTGTATAGGGGTGCAGTGACATCACGAGGGTGCTTGGCAGGACATTCACAGCCTGTATGTTCCTTATCCGGTGCAGTAACAGACGCTGTGTGTTGTGCACCGTGGTTGGAGACCAGACACGAGTGCTGTTGTTGGCAGTAGACATGACACTTGTGCACCTGTGTTCACCCTTCTTGGCGCTTCACTGAGGGCACAAGACGCCGTACAGTGTGCGGTGGAGTCAGGTGACATCCCGCTGTACTGCAGGCCGGAGTGGGGGCTGCAGGAGGAGAGGGCGGTCGCCAACCTGACATCTTTGATTTGTGTGTGTGAGCGCTTATGTGTGGCGCATCCCATGTGCTCCTGTCCAGACAATGCATGATGTTAGACATTGCGGGTCGAGGACATGATGTCTGTGCGTGTTTGTGTCCAGCACGCCTTCTTGTGGCTTCACAGAGCGCCCAGACACCTCACAGTGTGTGACAGGCACTCGTGACCTGTTCGCATAACAGCAGCGGAATTTGGGGGAGCTGCTGCAGAGCACGTGGGACTGACCTTATGTCTGTTTGTGCGTGCGTGCACACCGCTCTGCACTGCCCTGGGATCACAGACCAGTCCAGGACGGGTCACCTCAGGAGGACCAGGGACCGCCATACCGTACTCACAAGCTGTCAGACCTCAGTCACAAACTCAACAATGCACAGCCAACACCTAAAAACAGTTTTTAAAAACCGCTATCTTTTTCTCACCTAAAAGCACAACGTTAAAATATATTCTGAGCAAGAACACTGCCTGCCTTTCACTTAACATTAAATACATGTGATTTAATGTTCAAGCGTTACAGTACGGGACGCAAATATGGGCACCGCAGGTCGAACATGCATGGCGAGGTTAGTGCATAATTTAAAACATAAAAACTCTGAATACTCCAGCTCTCCACTCCTACTTCTGTCCACAGCTCCCCGACTTCTGCTGCACATTCAGTCTCATGGGTTTCAGCCTCTGCCCTCTGTTGCCTTCCCCTCGTCACCAAAGTCTGTTCAGTCTCTAAACAGAATTAAAGTATTGGCATATACATAATCAAATACATGCAAATGCTCTATAGGCAAACCAGGTAATTCATAATTTGCTTGTAATTTGCTGCTTCATATTGTGTGAAATTTAATCACATGGCTTAAGTCGTCGCCAGTGCTTGTATATACTTGAAAGGGAGCCGTTTATAAAAGTGATCTTATTTTTTAATTTAACAATTATAGCCTAACCAAACAAGCATTTGCAATGCAATAGGTCTCGCATTTTCGAAACTCTGACCTATTGGCATTGTAAATGACAATACTTTTTATTTATGTGCACTTTGTACTTATAGTCGTTGCTTGCAGGTTTTCAAAACACAGAAATAAAAGGCATTGTCATTTACAATACTAATAGCTCAAAATCTCGCAAATGCGAGACCTATTGCATTGCAAATGCTTGTTTAAAGATTGAGTACAGAAAGGGAGTGGTCCCAGTCTAACAGTTCGAAAAAATACGTAATTAAATGCCAGCCGGCATTAGTTCAAATTACACAACAATAAAGTAAAGCGTTCAATATTATTTAATCATATTGAGCATCAGAATAAATCTGGAACAGCGTATTATATCAAGTGCCCCACGAAGTGAGGAAAGAGGGGGAAATAGTAAGGTGCGCTTTGTGAGGATTGGGGAGTGAAAGAGAGAGGTAGGGACATCAAATACATTACAAATAGAGCCGGCTTCACTCGGCTATACAATAATCATGGAGACATTTAAAAGCCATTGTTTTCAATACACTATCACAGTGAAGCAAGCACTGTTGATCAAACTGGCATAGGGCAGTGATGTAGTCGACGTTTCGACCCCAAAAGGTAAGTAGGCTGTTTGGGTCCTTACGCCGGGGTCTTCCTCAGGACTAAGAAGGGGGCACCTGAGAAATTAACAAGAAAGGTTCTTAGTGTCTAATGTGCTAACCCGTGCAATGGTGAAAAATTAAAAAGTTAAAAGCAAAAATAATTAATTTACCAGAAACCACCCTTGACTGGATGGAGGATTTGAATGTTGATGGGCTTCTAGGGCTCCGAAATGACAGAGAAACGGACCGATGTCACCTGTGAAACAGGATGGCATCAGTGTGCAAAAAGTCTTGTACGACAGTTTAGGCAATCTAATGGACACTGAATGAACAACTCACTTATAGCGTGCACTGAAAACCCGGGTGCTTCGTTTCCATTTTCAGGAGACAGACGCATTAACTGAGGTGAGCATACATGGAAACTTTCAAACCAGCTGCCTGCATTTATTGAGGTTCTTTTTATTTTGCATTCAGAGGGCTTTGGCTTCTGTTTAATTACTTCCTCCTTTTTCTATTTCCACAGATTTGGCAACTCATTTGAATAGAAATAAGGACGAGATTTTGTGATTCCTTTTCAGGTAAACACTTTTCCTTCATTTTCTAATCTTTAATAATTGCTTTCATGATAGATGGCTATTATTATTAGCTAGTGGTGTGACAGTAGGGTTTGTTTTCCCCTTTTTTTCATGACAGTAATTATGGAACCACTGGGCCTTAGCAGATTTCTACATTAATTCCGTGACGCAAGTAGTGTATGTGAGGAGGATTCCCCCACTACACGCTATAAGTGAGTTGTTTTTTCAGTGTCCATTAGATTGCCTAAACTGTCGTACAAGACTTTTTGCACACTGATGCCATCCTGTTTCACAGGTGACATTGGTCCGTTTCTCTGTCATTTCGGAGCCCTAGAAGCCCGTCAACATTCAAATCCTCCATCCAGTCAAGGGTGGTTTCTGGTAAATTCATTATTTTTGCTTTTAACTTTTTAATTTTTCACCACTGCACGGGTTAGCACATTGGACACTAAGAACCTTTCTTGTTAATTTCTCAGGTGCCCCCTTCTTAGTCCTGAGGAAGACCCCGGCGTAAGGACCCAAACAGCCTACTTACCTTTTGGGGTCGAAACGTCGACTACATCACTGCCCTATGCCAGTTTGATCAACAGTGCTTGCTTCACTGTGATAGTGTATTGAAAACAATGGCTTTTTAAATGTCTCCATGATTATTGTATAGCCGAGTGAAGCCGGCTCTATTTGTAATGTATTTGATGTCACTACCTCTCTCTTTCACTTCCCCAATCCTCACAAAGCGCACCTTACTATTTCCCCCTCTTTCCCCCACTTCGTGGGGCACTTGATATAATACGCTGTTCCAGATTTATTCTGATGCTCAATATGATTAAATAATATTGAACGCTTTACTTTATTGTTGTGTAATTTGAACTAATGCCGGCTGGCATTTAATTATGTATTTTTTTGAACTGTTAGACTGGGACCACTCCCTTTCTGTACTGTATTCTACCCAGGTCCCAGGACTCATCTGGGTTTACCCTTTTGTGTAACTGTTTAAAGATTGAAGCTAAATGAAACACCTGCTACTTCCTAATTTGAAAATTGCCTCATTTTTGCCATTACATATGGATCTGTTCGCGGCGCCCCTGGCTAGTTTTGTCGTCGCACTGGAGTGCCGCGGCGTACAGTTTGGGAACCGCTGACGTATAGTGATAGGATGGATAAAAACAACATCTCACCTCGCGATAGGAAACCCACAACATGCAATTCAGATAGACTGATTGGTGGATGGTAGTTTTCACAAATTATAATGCTAGCTTGCTTTGCACAAGCATGCGATAAATTGAACCCACCACTTTGTTTAAAGCATCTGCCGAATTGACAACAAGTTCTAATCCTGTTCTATCTTGTACATCTGTTTATTTTAATATCTTAGCCTAATAAAAATAAACTGCATGATCTGACGAAAGTGGCTGGTAGCTTCCACAAATTATAATGCTTGCTTACTTTGCATAAACATGTGATAAATTGGACCCATTACTTTGTTTAAAGCACCTCCAGAGTTGGCAAAAAGTCTTAACCCTGTTTCTCTTGTACATCGGTTTTAAAATTTTAGCCTAATAAGAATAAGCTGTAAAATTGGTATGGTTTTAATCAACTGACACAAAAAAATTAACTTGAACTACAATATAAAGGTAGAATATATAATTTTTTTATGGCTATCCAAGGTTGTGCTGAGAGGAAAGTATCCTGAGATAATATACAAATATTACATTCCTCGGATACAAGCAGAAAAAAATGAAGCATCATTGTATGATTATCTTAGCATGCCCAATTCTATATATACAACAAACAAATGTAGTGTTAGAGGATAAATATTTGCTAATTGGTTTGAGGATATACGTTTATATATGTTCACTAGTCAATCAATCAACCAATCAAAATAACTTTATACGATCTTAAACATTAAGATCATAAAAGTGCAATAATTCATAAAATACATGTTTAGCGTTCCGTTACATTCCCATCACATTTGAGTAAAACACAAAGTAAAACACAGATAGGAACCATATTAAAACTTTAGATAAAACACTAGGTTAAAACATGCTGAATTCATTCAATATATAGTAAAGTGTGTAATACAGTACAAAAACAGGTTGGGTTGTAGACAACGGGCCAAATCATCTACCATCTGCTGACACCGACTAAATGCAAATAATACCAGATAAAAAGGAACTCGAGGTAAAGGGGCACCCATAAAAGCATACTCAGTCCATACTATAGATAATATAAAGTGCAGAGCAGTGCCACAAGCAATTAAAGTGAAAATTATGAGCTGAACAATCTCCTTTTTGATAAAACCAGGCATAGATAGAATGCGACAGAGAAATTTACATAAGGGTCAGGGAGCTTTTGGAGAAAGGACAGAGCAGGGCGACATTGTGCAAAATTATATTTCAAAAACAATGGGCGAATATACTTTTTCCATACACAGGAATAAAGTTTACAGAAAAATATGAAATGAAGATTAGATTGGGTGGAGATGCCATCACAGGGGCAAACTGGGAGTTCATTGATTGAATATGTCCCTGATGGAAAGCCCAGCATGCAAGGGATCAGATGTAATCTGATTCTCAAGACTACATACCGGTGTCGGGTGTTTGTTACGGAAACCAGATATGAATTTGCTTCCCCAAAAGCTGGTGGAAGGCCCAAATATAATGCCACCATAGTTTTATTACAATTTACTACGTACCTTTCATTATCCCTATACTCTTTCGAGCGAGATTTGATTTTAGCTTTTGGGGTATTCAAACAGGTGAGAGGGTCACAAAATAAAGATTCAAATCCCAATGTTGACAGGGTATCCTTTACATATCGCTGCCATGGAACCTGGTGCGCCTGCTCAAGGGATAGACAGTCTCTAATATTTTGAGTAAGTTCCACTGTATCCCTGGTCCAGATTGAATGTCAAAGTAGGACCGGGGCTATAAATATAAAATCAGATATAAATGGGACATTCAGCTGTTGATGCATAATGCAATTTGAGCAACCTTTCGGGAGAGATAATTTTTTAAAGAAGCCATCTTCTTTCTGTTGTAATATCTCAGTTTTAGTTATACCCCAAATCCCTGCTCCATATGTAGCTGAAGCAATGGCTTTAGCACACTAAATCTTTTTGATTGGTTCCAAAGGCTTTGTGCCCAGCTTTTTCGTAAACGAACATATAGCCATAGAGCTCTTTTCTAATGCATTACATCTGTTCTCTATCATATTTATCCAAGACCCTGAACTATTAAAAAGTACACCCAAATATAAAAAAGTCTTAGGGCCTGATTCACAGAACTAACTTACGTCAAAAACGTAAAGTTAGTACTTTTTGGTATTCACAGAATACACTTACTCATTTTGGTATTCACAGAATGAACTTACTCATTTCGGTATTCACAGAAGTTAGTAGTCCTAACTTTAGGACTCCTAAATGCCTTCTGTGAATACCGAAAGTCTTAAAGTTAGGATTTTTCTCAGTTTAGGAGTAGTAAAGTTAGTAGTCCTAACTTTAGGACTCCTAAACTGAGAACAATCCTAACTTTAAGACTTTCGGTATTCACAGAAGGCATTTAGGAGTCCTAAAGTTAGGAGTCCTAACTTTACTACTCCTAAACTGAGAAGAATCCTAACTTTAAGACTTTCGGTATTCACAGAAGGCATTTAGGAGTCCGAAAGTTAGGACTCCTAACTTCTGTGAATACCGAAATGAGTAAGTTCATTCTGTGAATACCAAAATGAGTAAGTGTATTCTGTGAATACCAAAAGTACTAACTTTACGTTTTTGACGTAAGTTAGTTCTGTGAATCAGGCCCTTAGTTATTTCAATTCTCCGAGTAGCAATAAAAACGCTGGTCATTTTTTTGGCTGTTTCCCCACTATTAGGACATAGGTTTTTGATTTGTTAACCTGGAGATCTAATGCAGCCATATAGGACACATAATTATTTATTGGTTTTTGCAGGGCTAAGCCGGTCCTGGCAACCAATACGGCGTCGTCAGCATATAACAGGATAGGAATCCATTTCTTGTTTACCATGGGGACGTCAATCACTTCATGATTCACTGCTGATTCCATGCCGTTGGTGTACAGTGAAAACAGGAAGGGGGCTAGGACGCATCCCTGCCTAACACCCCGGAGAATGGGAAATTATCTTGTACCTTCGCCCTGGCTGTCGTACCTAACACATGCAGAGGACTGGGAGTATAGTTGATGAATAAAAAGTATAATATTATCATCCACACCCATGTCTTTCAAGATATTCCATAATTCATTATGCGAAACAGAATCAAAAGCAGTGGAGCGATCCATGAACGCCATAAAAACATTCCCTTCTTTGACATTGGTATACTTTACTGCAATTAGGTTTAGGCGCTGATCCAGTGTCCCCATCCCTTTTTTAAAACCATATTGCGCCGGGATTCGAATATTTTTATCAGCAGCCCATTCCTCAAGTCTGTTTAACAACAAACGGCCCATTAGTTTAATTGTACCATCCAGGAGTGAAATTGGCCTACAGTTTTTGGGCAATGCTCTATCCCCTTTCTTGTGTATTGGCACGATAACTGTCGTTTTCCAGGAAGCAGGGGGCCCCACTATTGCAATTGCATCGAAAACATTCGTCAAGAATGGAATCCAGGGGGGCGTGGCTAGTAGCCGAACGAAATGGCCGCTGCCTAGAGAGGCTCCGAGATCAGCGTGACATCCCCAGCAATCCAATATATAATCCGTCCCCGTACAGCAACGAAATGCCAAGATTCAGGCGTCGGAAGCAATGGAGCACCCTTTGATCTCTCTATGAGATCCGAGAAGTGAAGCACGAAGACCCTGCGTCGTGTCTTCGGGACGCGGCCTACACCATCGATTGAAACCGGGGCCTCAAGTGGTACCAGGACCCAGCAAAGAAAAAAATAGAGCAATGGCACCCGCGTGGCAGCGGCGGAGCGCCCACGCGCTGTGCGCGGTGATACTTACTGAGCGGGACTGGCAAATAAGGCGCTTAAATGTGGGGCGCTGGAATAAAACTGACTTCAAAGATCCGTGGGCGGTGAGGGGGGCTGGCCGTGCGACACAGCGCTGTGCTCGCGCCGCGCCTGGTCTCACCCCGGCGAAAAGAGCAGCACCGCCGCAGCAGGATCCCCAATCAGAGGCGGCAGCGGGGAGGTGAGCGTTCACGGCGGTGTAACCAGTGGAGTGCCACCCTTGCCGCTGCCGACCGCGAGACGCCTCAGCCTCCCGCAACTCATCACTGGGAGCACGCCTGGCTCTACATAGGCAGCACCGATGACATTGCGCTGGGCCCAGTAAAATCAAGACGTTGCACTCCAGGTCCCAGCGGAATATAAAGACCTTGGTGCGGTGTCTCTGCGCATTGGCAGCCGATGTAACTAAATAGCAGACGGCCAGTCACACTGGAGGTGAGCAAAGGAGAACACTAAAAGCATCCGGTGCGCGTGACTGGTGTCTGCCATGGTTGATCTGTGGAAGCCCTCGTGGGCTTTGTTGGCATCGTGAACTTGTTTAGACACCAACAAACGGCCCACCACATCAGTGCTCTACTTGGGTCCGGATTCTGCATGGGCGCCACTGTTTCTGCAATTGGGGATCCGCGGCAGGAAACCCGAAAGGCCGCGCGTGGCTCACAGTCACAAAGGCAGGCAGCGGCGATTACTGCCACACACTCGACTCACTCCCTGGGACGCCGCTGCAGACTGGCCAGAATGGAGGGCTGGTGCCAACGCACTGCACAGCAATTAAAGCTGGACAAATATGCCTACGCTAATGATCGGCCGGACCTGGCAGAACGGAACACCACACAAGACAAGAACCCAGCACCCGAGGGTCAGGCAGAGGTCACGCTGCAGGATATTATGTTCGCCCTTAATAAGGTCCAAACTACAGTGGGGTCAATCCCCACAGACATCACGCTCCTGCGAGCCGACTTCCAGAAAATGGCCGCGAGAGTGACAGAAGTCGAAACTATCACAACGACTCTTTCCACTGACACGGCTGTACTGCAACGACAAGTGCGCCAACTCGAATCAGAAAACAAGCTAATTGCGGCTAAGGTTGACGATCAGGAAGGCCGCTCCAGATGCAATAATGTTCGAATTATTGGCGTACCGGAAGGTAAAGGGGGCCCAGCAATGGATTTATTTGTCGAAGATCTCATCAAGACCCAACTCCAGCCTTGAGGGCTGTCCAGTTTCTTCTCGGTGGAAAGAGCCCATCGAGTACCGGGAGGCAGGCCTAGACTGGGGGCCCCCCCCAGACCAATCTTAGCCCGCATCTTTAACTTTCGTAACCGCAACGCTATACTACAAACGGCACGAGTGGCTCCTCCGTTGCGCCTAGAGAACTCTGTAATTTAATTTTTCCCGGACTACACAGCAGCTGTTACTAAACAATGACAGAGTTTTCTGGAGGTGAAGAAAGAACTCAGACGCCGGGAAATCAACTACTCCATGCTCTTTCCGGCAAAGTTGCGGGTAGTAGCGGACGGAAAAACGTGGTTCTTCGAGACGCCTGAGGAGGCCCACGACTGGCTGGAGGGATGATGACAGGCCCCAGGGCCGCGCAGAACAGGCAAGAAACAACAACAACGACTGCTGGATGCGGCATCGCAGGGCTCGAGAGACACAGGCTCCACGGAGGACTTAACGCAGGCGGAGACCGAAAAATGAGGATACCCTGGGCACCCGTACTCCAGGTCTGCAACAAGGATAGAGACCGCCATGGAGAACGTATAGAGATACAGCATCGTTGAAACGGATGAACTGGACAACCGTTCTTGGCCAGGTTCACCCTGAATTTCTGCCCCTCCGGGCGTCTTAGCACTGACGCATTGCTTTCTAAGCTGGGATGGAACTAATTGAACAGATATGTTATTGAACGAGGGGATGGCTCGGGGTGATCGCCGGACTACTCTCCCCTCTCACGCAAGTACAAGTTATGGAGAATAAGCACTCTGCGAAGTTGGGGTGGCGGGTAGTTGTATGTCCGTCTTGCAGGGAGGGGGTGGGGGATGGGGACCAGTTTAAATTCATGTTCACTTTGTTCATACAGGTACACCAAATGCTGATTACGTTTATACACAGTTTGTGCAAGCTAGCCGAATCGCATTACTCTCCATGCACCAGAGTTAACTATGCACCCACTGACAAGAAGTGACAAATTGACCGACCTCATGCAAGCACAGCCCGAGACCTCTAATATGTTGGGGCCCCCTTTCTCAATCATATCATGGAATGTAAACGGCTTATGTGACAAGATAAAGAGGGGGTTGGTACTGCAATACCTTAAACGACAAGCTCCAGCAGTGGCCCTCATCCAAGAATCACACTTAGTGGGTTCGGCCTGTAGAGCCCTGGATAGGTGGGGATTTAAAATGGCGACACACTCTGAATTCACTTCAGGTTCGCGGGGTGTGGGGATTCTGATTCGCAAAAACTTCCCACTCATTATAAACGATCAGGGACGATTCGCAGCTATTGCATGTCAATGGGAAGGGCGAGCATACAATTTAGTTTCTGTATATATCCCGCCTGCTCTGCAGAATCTAGCCCTCCCGGCCCTTGGTAAATTCCTGCTCACACTCCTGCAGGGTGAATTGATCATAGGGGGTGACTTCAATGCCACGCTCGACGCCACGCTTGACAGACAACCTCCTAGGGAACAAAGTAGGACTCACCTTCGTCTGGCTGAATTCCTTGACGCCTTTGGTCTTATAGACGTTTGGCGCTCGCGCTTCCCTCAGGAACGACAATACACCTTCCACTCGGGCGCACACAACAGTCTTTCCAGGATAGACTATATCCTTACTTTGTCAACTGGTTTGGAGAGAGTATCAGAGATCTCACACCTCCCCAGAGGTATCTCCGATCACTTCCCTGTTATGATAAAATACACATCTCACTTCCTGGGGAGGCGTCGCATATATCCCATATACCCCAGCTTTCTGAAGAATCCCACTATTTGGAAAGGCGTACACAAAACCACGAAGCAATACTTCACGGAAAATGAACATTCAGTGACCTCCACAACAACCCTGTGGGAGGCGTATAAGGCAGTCTTGCGCAGAAAAACAATATCCTTGATCACATCTCATAAACGTGATAAAGTGCAACAGGTGCAGACTCTTGAGCAGGCAGTGAGTCAAGCCGAAGTCGAACACTCCTCCGATCCCAACGATACCACAACTCATAAGCTGAGCCTAACGAAGCAGGAATACAGGGACTACATGTGGGAGGAGGCTAAAACCAGAGTCACCAAAATACAACACACTATTTATGAAGTTGGCGATAAAGCTGGCAAGCTTCTAGCTTGGTTAGACAAAAGAGAGCACGCTGGGCGCCACAACTGAATTCGGACGCCGGGGTGGCAATTACAGACCCGCAAAAGATAGTAAACGCGTTTGCACTTCATTATGAGACAATATATACTCCTAAAGCCGTGACCACGCTAGAGGAGAATCTGGCTTTTCTTAAAGACATACAGATGCCCAGACTTGCACCTCACGAAGTTCAGGCCTTAGAGGCAGACTTGACACCTGACAAACTAACACTAGCCATAAGTGGGCTCCAATCGGGGAAAGCGCTAGGTCCCAATAGCATTCCCATCGAACTCTACAAAAAAGCAGCGTGTGACCTCACGCCACACTTGCTCAAAATGTATGAAGCCAGTCTCGAGGCAGGAACGCTTCCTAGAGATCAATGCACAGCGACAATCGTAGCAATTCCAAAACCCGGTAAACCCCCACAGGAATGCTCATCTTATCGACCGATCTCGCTGCTGAATGCAGAAGCCAAAATACTGGCAAAGGCACTGGCCGCTAGGCTCCAACCATACCTCACGACCCTAGTACATCCAGACCAATCAGGTTTTATGCCGGGCCGAAATACGGCACTTAATCTGAGTCGACTCCACAGTGTAATGGCCCGCAAACCCACTATCCAGGAAGAGGCTGTCATACTCTCCTTGGACGCACGTATGGCTTTCGATCTAGTTGAATGGCCCTTTCTTTTCGCAGTACTACGACACTTTGGCCCCAAATTTTGTGCCTGGATCGAACTCCTTTACACACAGCCTCTGGCACATGTGGTGGTAAACGGACGAGTCTCTGCCAACTTTCCTCTAGGTCGCGGGACAAGACAAGGTTGTCCGTTGTCTCCCCTTTTGTTTGCTCTGGTACTGGAGCCGTTGGCGGCCTGGATAAGGAGGGACCCAGTGATACGCGGGCTCAAGTGGACGGAGGGATGGGAGGATCGTATCTCCTTATATGCTGACGACATTTTACTATATATGGCATCCCCCAGACGATCAATAATTAGACTATTAGATATCTGCGCGTCATATGGTAGAGTCTCAGGCTATACTATTAATTGGGCCAAGTCGGTTCTTTATGTGCTTAGTGGCCCGCCTCCGCGGCTGCCTCCGGGCTTCAGGATACAGGTTGCAGACGGGGGGTTTAAATATCTTGGAATATATGTTACCTCCCAACCAGTGGCGGCTGGTGACATTTGAAAGTGGTGCGGCATAAATACCGCGCTGTGGCGAGCTAGCCCGAACCACCTACAGGAAAATTTTGAAAAAAGAGTGGGCAAATGGTGCATTTTCAAGCAAATTTGAGAGAGGTGGCTTGGCGAACACATCTCTGGGAGTAGCCAGACAAGTCTCTTTGCACTTGCACAGATACATCACTCTCCCTGCATTCACATAGGCACACTACTCACCCTGCACTCATAGACCCATTACTCACCCTTCCCTGACACATCATCACTAAGCCTGCATTCACCTCACACACACACACACACACCTTTAACACATCCACACTCCCGGCTCTTATGAAGCACCTCACACATTCTTCTTTCAGAGCCAGGCATCTCACGCATCCGTGTTCCCTACTTATGACCTCAATGTGCACCCAGTTTCATGGATTACAGTCAGGCCTTCGATCACGTAAATCGTCAATTGCTTCGGTCCAAACTCACAGCCCGGCAAATCCCAGCTCCGCTCCTACGTGGAGTTCAATGTCTGTAGTCTGACACGTGGGCCAGAGCAAAACTTAGAAATAAAACATCCGTCTCAAGCAACATAAAACCGGAACATGGCGTCATACATAGATGCGTATCAGCCCCGGCTCTGTTCAATGTGTACATGTGTGACCTGGGACCTGCACGGGATGTGGCTGTCAGTCATGTGCCAAAATTGGTGAATCCACCCATAACCACACTTCTTCTTGCAGATGGTGTAGTCCTTTAAGCCAAAAACGGACGGTGTTACAAAGATTAACACACTACATAAACACAGGAGCTCAAACTGAATGACAAAAAACCTTAAAAAACAAACATTGTAATATTTGTCCAAAAAAATAAAGTGTTTGGTTTCGAAATAATCACTGTTTGACTAAATCAAGCAAATGCTGGCTGGATGATAACGGAGGCCACATAACATATCTCAGCTCATTGAAGCCAAAAACTGCTTGGCTGCAATTTGCCTTCCAAACAATATTTAAGAACACAAACGAACCACTCTGGAACCCATGCTGACGATAATTAATGTCAAACTTATCCCTACGCTGGACCACAGCACGGAGGCATTTCAAGGGAAATTAGGTGCCTTCTTCAACAAAGCACAGAGCACAATTGTTAGGTCCTTGTTTAAGCTGCCACACAACACCTCGCCAGCCCTGACCAGGCTGGAATTCAATTGAACGCTCAACCTCTTGCACAGAAAGCTAGCCTCCGGAAGTCTATGCATTCGACACGAGCCGCTAAAGCAGGATCCCTAAAGGTAATCTGGGCAGAAGTATTGTCCACAAGTAGCTCGCTGGCCCATAACCCTTGATCAAATGCCCTCACTGAAGCTTCGGAGCTGAAAGGCGCTGCTGCTTTGTGGAATCTACATCTGCCTCTCCAGCAGTTTAAAGCACCTCTAAACAAAGAGGTCCAGATTCTTCTTTCATGACTGATTGTCTGAACTTCATGAGAAGAAACCATGCTGACCTAGTCATCAACCGCAAAAAGAACAGATGATGGATGGAATGCAGAACAAATCAAACATTTAACCCTCAGTCACAGCTCTGAGTTAAATCCATTGTTTTTTTCCTCGCCATGCCATTCCAGTTTAGACCTGGCCATATGCAAATCAGTCTTGACCCTGCTCTCCATGGGAACAGTCCAGCCTGAACTGCCAGGCCAGGTGCTCCCCAGATTAGAAACAAGCATCCTGGGAACGGTTTCTGGGTATCACCCCTCATTAGCCAGGCTAGCTTGAATCCGGGGGCATAGCGAGCCCAGGACCCATGTCTGGGCTTACCCTTCCCACTTGTTGCGACAAATACAAAAAGAACAGATGATGAACGGAATGCTGAACAAATCAAACATTCGCCCCCAGTCACAGATCTGGGTCTAAATCCATCGTTTTTTTGTTCACCATGCCAATCCAGTTTAGACCTGGCCATATGCAAATCAGTCTTGACCCTGCTCCCCATGGGAACAGTCCAGCCCGAACTGCCAGGCCATGTCCTCCATGGAACAGAAACATCCTTCCAGACTTCTAGTCCTTTATTGTCCGGATATCAACTGCAGAACAAAGGACAATGTGTGTGAATAAAATGGCCAGGTTGCTAGGGGAAGGTTATCATTTTTATCTTGACTTTTTTTTTAATGAACTTCGGACGAATAACGAATATTATTGCAAGGTGGCAACCCTACCTATCCTGCCGCCATCAGGTACACAATGATTAGTAATTGTTCACTGTGTAACTCCTAGTTTTTGTTTCCCGAACATGTCCGACTTAGAGTGGCAGAGCTCTGTGGTCCTGTGCTTGCTAGCGATTATCACTGGTGCTCGAAGCTTGGTCGTGCATGTAGGAATCTTTATACGGGCGAGACTTATGAGGCTGCCAGGGGAAGCCTATACCGCTCCACTTTTGAATTTATAGTCCGACTAGCCTGACGCCACGAGGAATATAATGTTTTATTTCTATTCATGGTAGCACACCCAATGTTTATTCATTAAGTATCTGTTTTATTGTGGTAGAGTTCTATGACCCTAGAGCTAGTTCTGACATTTTACAGTCCCCCTAGCTCCCTGGGATCTAACAAATTGTGAAATGCACTTTTATTGTAAGTGTGTGCCAGGTCCAGTATTTTATCCTTGTAGAGCACAGCACTTTACCTCTTATCATATTAGGTTTACATCAGATCCAGCACTTTACCTTCTTACCGCATAGCACTTTACACCTCTTTACATCAGCTTACATTTTAGGACTTGCTTGACCTGATTTTCTATTTTTGAAACCCGTTAGATGAAACCAAATGCTCTTATTCACCCTCAGAAATTTCAGGCTAAAATAGTTGCATTGTTCATCAATGCTTTATGCTGAAGTTGATTCATGGTATTCCTGTCCACGGCCAAAGCCACTTGCATTTTATGTTGGCATGCATTCTGAGGTTCTTTTGCTATACTTCTATGTCTTATTTGTACATCTTTTTAAATCATGTTGTTGCCACTTTAATGGACAATTATCTCAATAAAGTATTTTGAATCTGCATTGTGGAAGTGGCTGTTGGTGCTGAGCCCGGTGGGACCAAACTCGAACCAGCAGCAGCCAAGCAGTCAGCTGCAGTGATGCTGGGTTCTGGTGCAAGGTCGGTCCTCGCATCTTGCACAGCAGGAATGGGTCCACCATGAAGTGGACTGGTGCTTGGATTGAGAGATTCCAAAGGTCCACGAACCAGTACTGTTTTGCCCAAGCGGAAGCAATCAGAACAATCCTACACAGTTCTGCAGGACTTTGGGGAGGAGTGGTAAGGGGGGGTCAGGGGGAGAATCTCTCACGTGCACCCATCTCACATACCCACCCACACGTGTCTCTTTCGCGGGTCCACGCTCGCTATTACGACACCAGATTCCAAAACACACAAGCCTCACAAAAACACGTACGAACATATCTCTCATAAATTCCACAAAATCCCATCCATCGCTCTTTCATATATCCACGTACTTGAAAAATTCGCCATTTTGCACATTCGCGTAACACAAGCACCCCTTCACAACTGAGAGACCCCGCAACTTCCTTCTTTCACATATATATTACGCTTGCATATTTGTCACATTCAAACTCCCCAGAAGCATATACTTCCTACATTCGTAGAAACAATATCTATTAAGGGAACACAGCGACACATATGATTGATATAGTCAGATTCACACATATTTGACACTGAATTGGCTCGCACAATTTAATTTACCCGCCAAGACACAGGCGCACATTCTGACCACCTCAGCCCCCCTTGTTGTGTACTCCCCGTCACGCAATACCGGTTAAAAAACGCAATGGGTAAATTCGAATCAGTGTAAATTGGAATTCGTGAAAGCCAGGCGCAAGTCCCTTTCCTGACACAACAGCCTGCACAGCATTAAATGCACAAGAAAAGGGGACTACTGGGGAAAAGTGTATCTGTGCCCCCAACCCGGCAACCCCTAATCTAGTTACTTTATAGTTTCAGGAGACACCCTCAGCAACCCACCCCGGCCTCTGTGTTAATTTCAACCACCAGAACTTGGACCCCATTCCCAGCTCCACTCTCACGCCCTGTATGGTCTTTGACACGTCTGTTTCTTATTCACAAGACCCCAGCCCAAAATGCACATGTCATTCAATTACTGGACCCCTCTGGGACGATACCTCCAAGACTTAATCCACGAGACACATACACACATTTTGTGAGGGTTACCACCTTTGTTAGATCGTCTTTTACAAGTGAAAGGTGGCCGCGTTTTACTCACATGCCAGATGACGAAGAAGATGAGGGAGGCGCACAGCACCAGTGTCAGCATGTAGCAGAAGGCTGCAAAGGTGAAGGCCATGACGGTGGCCGCCAGCCCGCCGACGGGGGTGCGGGCAAGCCCGCGCAGACGCACAGTGGAAAAACCGCCCTCTGTGCCGCTGTCCGACTCCATGCCCCGCTGCCAGATCCCACAGGTGTCCTTCTTTGCTGGCAATGCTCCCGTGGTGCACTTACTGTACAGACGCTGTAATGGCTCCATTCGCCACAGTGCCCCTCCAGGTCCATCAGACCACGGTCCTCTGGTTGCAGAGCCCGGTAAATACTCTTTGGCCCACTCCTGCCTCTGTCAGGAAAATAATTACCCAGGCTTCTACGTCTGCCTTCTCTTCGTGCAGTCCAAGAGTGGCCGGTGAGCGGGAGTTAGCCCTTTCGTTTGGAACATTCCCTTCCAGTCAGTAACTCCCGCCAAGGCCGCCGTACCTCCTCTCGTTGCTGCGCAGTCCTGCACGATAATGCGGAGGGCTGCTATCTCTATTACTTCCACTCACATCCCACCGCCACCAATTAGGCTCCATTTTCCTCACAGGGCAGGCCGGGAGCGCAGGCCTGGCCAGCCGCAGCTGGGAGAAGAGGAGGAGGCACTTTTAAACTAAGTGAGAAATGACCGGCAAAAGTTTCATTCCGAGCTGGTCAGCAGTAAAGCGCACTGAAAAGTTCGAATTATACAACCACCTCAATTGACGAAGGGTAAAGGGTTATTCACATCAGCCAGTTAATTAACGCACTTCCAAGACACCCGAGGCAGGGAAACAAGCCCCAGTGAGTGCGCGGTCTCACTCTCAGCCAATCCAGACGCTGCATTAGCAGCGCCAGGATTGGCTAGAGCAGGGATATTCCCCGCCCCTAGGAGACCGGGGGCTGCTGCGCCTCGCTCGCTCTCCTAAGGGCGGGGAACTTCAACTCTTGGATTAAGGCAAGGGGAAGGCTAGTTACAGTGCGCATGTTCGGGCTGGTCATAAAAATGACCAGCCCAAAACCGAGCATGCGCACTGTATTGCTGGTGCTGCTGCTGCGGTGCGCTTGGCCTGGCTGTCACTCAAACACAGGAGTGCTGCCGCAGCCCCACCCCCTTCACGACCGATTGCCTCATTGTGAGCGGCTTCAGTGAGCCTGGGCCCGGCCGCGAGTTAATTAAAATTACAGGCAACAACCGGAGCGGAGAACAATGAATGGGGCTGCATTAGTGGGGCAACGCCCCAGCGCCCCAATGGACGCACCGCCACTGCTCCCAACTCGCACATTTCATCGAGAAAAATCTTTTGGAGCCCCTGAAAAGACTCCGCCACTACGTTAAATACTGGCACTCCCTGCCACTGACGCTCTTGGGCCGAGCTGCCCTATTCAAAATGATGGTACTCCCCAGGTTTCTATACGCCCTGCAGAACACTCCATTCACGGTTCCTCACTCCTGCTTCAAAGCGATCGATGCAGAAGTAAGCCATCTTCTTTGGGATGGGAAACCTGCCCGAATAGCCATGCACAAATTGGTGAGGAGCTGGTATGATGGTGAAATTGCCCTACCAAATATCAAAACATACTACTGGGCCTCGCAGCTCATTGTGGTAAACCAGTGGCTGCATGCCCCACAAGACGAACCGGCCCTTCGCATGGATAGACACACTCTCGGTACTGAAGGTGTTCTGGGTGCACTATATAACAAATTCCGTAAAAATACACTACTGGGACCAACTGCACACACTGTACACATTTGGTTCACTGCGCTCCGTGCGCTTGGCTGGGAAGGGGTCTTAACACAACACACACCACTTTGGGACACCCGACGACTAGGTACACTCCGTAATAGCAAAGGCTTCACCCGATGGGACCTCATAGGTATATCAAAGGTAGGGGACCTGTGGAGAAAAGGTGGGGTCATTTCATTCCCCCAACTTCAGGAGACATACGAGATGGCATCGACGGAACACTACCGCTACTTACAGATTAAACATGCGCTCACAAAAGCTATTCCACCAGGCACTGATCTCCCCGAGTCCTCACCACTTGAGGACAGACTGTTGACAGACTACACAACTAAAAAAGCCATCTCCCTGACATATCGTAAAATTATAAATAACCAGCGAGATCCCACAACCACCCTTCGTGAGAAATGGCAGGCCGAGCTGGGGAAGCTGGACGAAACGGACTGGCAAGAGGCGCTCGCGTCCCCACGAGAAGTGGCAATACCCTCCAAATTACAGCTAGTGCAACTCAAAATACTGCACCGAACATATTACACAAGAATGACATTACACAAAATTGGAAGAACCGACACCCCGTTGTGTCTGAGGGGCGGCGGGACACCGGGTACTTTCTATCACACCTTGTGGGAGTGTCCCAAAATAATGTGCTACTGGGAGGCTATCATGGATACAATCACACAGGTTTGTGGACCTAATGCCCCCCAGAACCCAAGAGATGTCTTCTCAACATTTGGGAGCCGACAGATCTTAACCATATGGCTCAGGACTGGGCGACTTTAGGTATGATGCTGGCTAAACACAACATAGCTCAACACTGGGGAGCGCAGGTCGTCCCCACACATCGACAGTGGTGTAGCGACATGGATAGTGCAATGGTGGCAGAGAAGGTGGTCTTTATCCACAGAGGGTGCCCCAAGAAATGGACACAGGTGTGGGCGAAGTGGAATGCTTTTAGAGGGAATATATGTGCCCCGCCGCCTGAAGAGTCGGACCCGGACCTGAGCGACTAATGGACATAATTAGAGTTACTTCTGGGAAAGCTGTCATTACTGTGAGCATAAGATGGGGGGCATGTGAGGGATACTAGCAATGCAAACTTATAACGGCATTATATAAGTGATTGGAACAACTGTGTACTCTGTACGTACTTACAATTTCAGATTTCTGTAATCAGTACCAATTAATGTTTTAAAAAAAATAAAAAAAGAATGGAATCCAGAGTTCCGGATAATCAAAGAAAAAATCAATAGGGGCCCCATCCGGACCTGGAGCCTTCGCACTACTGCATTGCATAAGGCCAATTTTCACCTCTGCCAATGAGAAGGTGATGGGAGTGCCCAT
Organism: Calotriton arnoldi; assembly: GCA_963921515.1. Taxonomy (NCBI): domain Eukaryota; kingdom Metazoa; phylum Chordata; class Amphibia; order Caudata; family Salamandridae; genus Calotriton; species Calotriton arnoldi. The sequence continues at coordinate 125,241 of CAWUFW010018567.1, forward strand.
ATCACAATTTGGATGGTCTTCAGTCAAGTTTTCCCTATCTGGCACTAGCCCAGATATAGCTGAATAGTGGTCCACCCAGGCATCCTCTCCCACGTTGACACTTAGGGAGGGTCCTGTCTCTTGGTTCAGGAATGGTGAGTTGACTATAGCCCAAAATTGTGTTCACTAGTCATTTTTTAAGATCAAACAGTAAATAGAAACTTTATTTGGAGTAACATTAATCGCCTGATAGGTTATGTTTTTGTGGGTTATTCGGGATTTTCTAAAAATAGATTATCTTTTAACGTTCCATTATTAGATGTATATTCCACAATATTCTCATGTATCCTGTTAGGTGCTGTCGTGTCTGCTTCGTATATTTTAAATTAGCATTTGATGTTGTGGATCGTGGACTACTATAGTCGAAGCTTGTTAATATGAGGAATGTCTTACAGCTTTATTTCACTATTGGTATCATTTCACTCTAATAAATGGGCTCAAGTAAATAGTGCTAATGTTCAGGAAAGGACAAGAGGGCGTTAAATGGTTTAAAGCAGAGGTGTGTTTTTGCCCCAATGCTGCTTTCTCTCTTTCATTATTTATAAGTGATCTTTCAACAAATCACAACACAAATCTACCTTGTGCTAATGGGATCCCAATGAATGCAGTACTTTAGGGAGGCAATTTGGTAATTTCAGATAGAACTACTATTGGCCTACACAGGCAACTATATGCTGTTGAAACTTACTGTAATAAAGGAGGCTTATAAATAACACCACAAGAACTCAAACTATGCAGTTTCAGGCTACATAAATCTGTCTTAAATGGGGCTTAAATAATGTGATACTTGAGGCTCTGGATACTTATAGATATTTGGGAGTGATATTTAAAGATAAATTACGTTTTCGAGAGCATGCGAGGTAGATGTTTAATCTTGAGAGATTATCTTGATTGGGATTCCTTCAATTTAATTATTATTTTGGTGGCTAGATGATTGAACTAATTTTTAAAAGGGAAAGGGCTGGGCCCATAAGTTCTAGAGCTTCAATCCGATGGTTCTTTTTAGCAGCATGTAAGCGTAGAGGGGAGGAAATTGTTAACAATGCCAATCAATTCAATAGGAATTTCTCTGGACACATAGTAACCACAGACCACTACGTAAGGTTAGTTAATTTATTACAAAGCCAAAAATAACTGGACACAGAGACACCTCAAAATGAGAGTGTAGAAATACATTGGAATCAACATAAAGCCAAATCTGCGAACAAAGTTGAGCCGGTGCAATAGGCACAAGACAATTAACTCAAGGAATAGGTTGCAGAGGATCAAAAAGCATGAGTCCAAATTTCCCGTATCGAGGGTTGATGAATGTAAAGCATCAATTTATCCCTACACTAGCGCTAAGGTGACATCCTTACTTAAGCATTCTCAGGGAAAGGAATAGAAAGGTGTCAGCATGTGGCGTCTTCCTAAGAAGTCTCTCCACCATCAATGGGTCGGATAGCATAAGGCTATCGAGACAGAGCTCGTTCTGAGATGCTCTCTCTTTAAAGGCAGAGAAGAAGTGGGCCCCTTTCCCTACTTGCAACGTTCCAATATTAGAGGTATCTTCCCAAGAGTCCTTGCGGGTCACGCCATCTGCTCAGACCACTTTCTCATAGGTACTTTTCCTCAGGGCAGCGATGTTTCTGAACAGTAACAGGTTGACCTTGATTCCCAGGCCTTCTCCGGTGTAAAAATACAACAGTTCTCCTTATCGGCCTTAGCTCACGATGTATCCTCTTCTCTCCTTGTCTGACTACTAAAACAAACACATTATTCTAACTAACCAGGGCGCTCCTTCCACCTGCAACACAAATGTGAGAAAGAACGAAATCCACAGCACACATGGAATTCAAACTGTTAATTCTAAAGCAAGAGCCTCCAGGGAAATGCATTTCAGGCCTACAAGATTCAGCTTACATAAGAGAAATGGCGTATGAGATTTATGAAATTGCATAGAAAATAAGACATATTCAGTTAATATTCCTACCTACATGTGAAGTGACACGATTAATAAACACATTTAATAATGAATGATTGTCAGTTGCACAACACTAGTTCTTCACGTTAGTGTTTTCTGCTAGTTACATTTGCTTCCCATATTAACTCTTCACGTTTACTATTTAATGGGCTAAATACATCACATTTTATGTTATTACATTTCAAGATCCTAACACTTTATATTAACACGACAAAGGATTATATGCGGGTGCGCTCTACACGTGTGATTATAATGCACCCCTACAAATGAAATTAAATTTCCACTACAGCGAAAGCACATTCTGTGAAGATTGCCTCTATTTTGAATTATGATAAGGCTTGGATTTTTTATTTGAAAAAATGTGAACAGAGAATGCCTTGTCAAGCCCTCGGTTTACTTGCATGTGTTGACCTCAGGGTGATGCGCCTTGAACTAGGGCTGAGCTCATTGCATGTTGAAAGAGAGTTGGCATGCATTCATGTTTTTTAACCTCATTAAGAGGTGAAGTTCAAAAGCTATGACATGCAACATAACATCTACTAGCTGGCAATTCAATAACTACGAATAAAAAACCCTTAAGACATTTAATTAAGAAAACAACATTCCGTGCCAATAGGCAGTTAATTGAATTGAGAAGTGCATTAACTCATTTTCACAGTAGTATTTCAGAGGCTGGAAAGGAAGACTAAGGGGCCAATTTATGTAAAAGTAACAGCGCAAGTCACTTTGCTGTGCTGCATTCCAGCGAAAGGTCAGGAATGCTCCGTATTTATTAGAATATGGTGCATTCCTGCCTTTCCCCCTGCGCTGGTGCCATTTTGGCGGCCTAGCACCAATGCAGGCACCCTTGCACCATGGCGCAAGGGTGCATGTGTTGTCGGGGGTACCTTCCTGCACAAAAACAATCCTGCAGCACATATAGAATGCAGCACATATAGAATGCAGCACACATAGATAGAGGATGTAATGAGGAGAAATAAAGATATTTCTCCTCATTACACCTTTCCTGGCTAGGCGCATCTTTTTGTTGCATTCCCAGGTTCACCAGTTCTGGTAAATCTGGGAATGCATAAAAAACATGGGAGTTGCGTGCTAACACTCACGCAACGCCCATGGAATGCCTCCCTAGCGTAGAATAAGGCAACGCTGTGATTTGCGCTGCATTGGTTTACTTGAGATTTATGAAGTCACTCAGGGTCACGCAAAGGGGCCTTGCGTGGCTTCATAAATCTCATGTTTCATTTGCATCGCGCATGTACCCTATTGCGTGGTGCAAGCGCGATGCAACTGGGTTCATAAAAAAAGACTCTAATCATGTTCTACTGCTAATCCTACACTAGGCCGTCATGTGTTACTGATGAGACTGGGCATGTGTAATATATACTATATTCTGCATAGCAGGATTATTTTTTCCAGTGCCAATATCATTCCTTACATTATTTAGCTCATTTAGGGTTATGCCCATCTATATTAGGAGAGAAAAAAGAATACCTTAAACCAAAGATCTCTAGGAAGACTGTGTTACGCTGTGTGTAATACTAAAAACTTGCATGTCCACAGTGCTACCTGTCACAGGGAGGGACCTCCTAGCACTATAAATACACATCACTTTTCTCCCAGTGCACCAAATAAGATTCAAGTCAGTGACCTTCCAGTTACAGACATCTGAAGTCTGTAATGACCACATGAACCAAATTAGCGTTCCTACCAAAACAATGCATTTCTACAGATTAAATTAACTTGCATTCATTTTTCATTTTAGGAGTGTGTATTGCATTTTTTTTGCAGTTACCAGCATACATGCCAACATTTTAGGAGAGGAAAGTGGGAGATTTTAAAAAAATAATCGTGAGACTGTATTTCTCCTGTTGACTTCTATTGAGGCCTGAATCTGGTCTATTGGCTGATGTGTTGGACTTGCAAATATACTTTTTTTTCCTTACTTGTCAGGAGCACAGAGAAAGAGCTATGGCAGGCAGAGAGAGTGAGACGAAAAAGTTGTGCCCTGGCCTGCAGGAGCAGGTTACTGGCAGTGCATACTCCGGGTTACACAAGACCGGTTCCTATTGGCTGAAGCCCACCGAGGGATCAGGTTTTTTTATGCAGGAAACGGTAGGCAGGAGACTAACCTTGAAATCGATAGTCTCCCGCCTGAATCAGGTGGGTTGACATGTATGTACCAGTATGTTAAAGAAAAACAAAATAGTTACAGAATAGTTTGTTCTTTTTAGCTCCAACACAGATCCCCTCCACCCACCCACTGACCCTGCCACATTGTACTCATGAGCACAGTTTCCATATTTTTGCATGCACTTCCACAGTCTGTTCACCTTTCACTTAGTAGCAGGGCTGCCTGAGGACAGTACGAGCTGAACTGGCTGCAGAAACAACATTTGTAACTAGAAAAGCGCCCAAGCAGCATGCGTTTCTTTTTGTTGTGATTCTGGGCTTTGTTTCTACAGTCATTTCAGCTTGTTCTATGAGTAGGGCAGCTCGGCTCATATAACAAGCTGAAATGACCAGAGAAACAAAGACCAGAATCACTAAATGATGTTGCCAGGCTAGCAACATACCAAAAACCAGACCCACACAGCTCTTTTGCTGCGCTGCTGTAACTCTCTTTAGGAGGGACTCCTAAGAAAGGTCTGCTGGCAAACAAATAAGGTCTGCCGAGCTAGTAGTCTGCGGGTCATACATTGAGTACTATTGCCTTACGGAAGCTGGTTTGCAGGCAGTGACCTTGCCATTTAATAATTTACACTGTAATCAGATAGAGGTGTTTTCCACTTGCTCTATTTTTTAATGCTATTTCAAACTGATTTTTGTCTTGTAATTGTTTTAATTGGATTGATTGTTTGAAGCTTTTACTGATTGAAAGAGAATTTATTTCAATGAATTGACTGTTTAAATGGACAAAGTCTAATTAATGATTACTATTAATGTTACTATTATTAGGGAGTTGGTTGTTTTGGGGCCGATTCTCAGAGACATGTGGAAGTACTTGAAGGAGCAATCCTGTAGTACTACTTCCCGTACTCATAAATGCTTTTGTGACTCTGCCCCCAAGTTTGAAGGGCAGAAGTGGTGGCATGGCAATCTCTCCCATTTTTCATTTATTTATTTTCAGATCATTGGAAATGGCAACATGAGCATGATCTGATTCTCACTCAAAAGCACTTCCTCTTGTTAGACAGCTGCAAAAGCGAATGCTCCTGCATGCTGGAAGACTCCCCCAGCCCAGGAAAGACTGAAAAGAAAGCATGCAGCTTGGATTCTCCTGGTCTTGGGCCATATTACGGTTCTGGAAGGACACGCCAACTAGCTACAAGGGGATGCTGTAATTGGATATGTGATAGAGGCATGTGATTATCTTGCGTTGTGCCAGTGGGCAACATAGTGAGCAATGCCCACTGACAAGTGGCCCATGACATGAAACATTAAAATAAGTTAAGCTGAGCCTATGGCTGAGTATCCTTACTAAATATGGTGACCCATAGCACTGCTGGTTTAGATTTGGAATTGGGGCGCCTTGACGTGAACATTGATGATGCTATCCGAAAGACCTGAGAGAGAAGAGGAAATCTGAGAGAAAGGCACACTCAGTTGGCATATAGAGACAGATTAGGTCTGCAGCTACGTGTGCTCTGATGCTGTAGCATTAGGCAGACCTAAGCTGCAAAAATCAGGGCCAGATTTACCAATATTTTGCACTGTGTTTGCATCACAAAAGTAACTCAAACCAGCACGAAATGTTTCTTTTTGTTATTTCCTTTCCAGTGCAAAACTTTTTTTGCACTGGAAATTACTTAAAAGTAATGCAAAGTAGGTTGAAGCGCTGTTTTGCGTTATTTAGCGTCAAGGGGGCTTTACACAGGCGTTCCCATGCAACCACCCATGCTTTTAGATGCAAAACCCTATCTACCAAAAATGTGAGACTGGGTTTTGCATCGAAAAGTAGGCGTTAAAAGGAGAAATGTTTTCCTTTATCCTTTCTTTTCCGATTTTGCATGTGTGTTGCACTGTACAGCACTCGTACGAAGTAGGAAAAGTTTTAAAAGTTGTCTAGGCATAGTATTTTGTACAAAATCTATGGTAGATTCACATACACACCTTACACTATGGCGCAAATGTGTGTGCAGGCTGTGTTGCAATAAAATTCTGTGCCGGTGCTAGGGAGAGGGGAGGAGAGAGCCATATCTCTGTAGATATGGTTCTCTCCTGCTCTCCCCTTCTCACGCAACGCAGCTCAGTATTTTTGCCTGCTGCACTGCGTTGCATGAGAATTTAGTAAATCTCGCCTTCAGAATTGAGAGCTAACCTTTGTATTACTGGAGGCGTATGAGCTTTTGGAAAGCTTCAGGAGGGCCCAGCATAGTTATTTGTGGATAATAAAGTTTTGTCTTTGAATGTCTATTCCAATGCAGCTATTTATAGATTTGCAGTGGAGTATTAATAACTGGGAATCTTCCTGACTTTGTGGTCTTATGTTTGCCAGCTCCTGTAATGTTTTTAGAATTGCAGCAGTGGATTTATTTTGATGCTATGATATAATAATGCACCTTTTGTGGAGATGGGAAATATATTGAAGGAGCAGCGATAATGGTAGGTCATTGATAAACTCTCCAAGAGTTCCCTGCTTTCCCCCCCTTTCTATGACAATCTGCATATGTAAAGGATCTGCCCCCTTATCTGGAGCGAATACACATTCTCTCTGGACCAGTTCAATCCTGCCCACAGGAAGGTACAGGTGTTTATGACCCCTGCATGCACTCACCTAGTAACGTAGTGACCATGCCCTAGCCCCTAGATTTCATTGGTTGGAAAAACTGAATGGTCAGCCTACCCATAATTAATGGGTCTCTAGAACTCCATGTGGTTCCGGGATTTTCTCAGCATCTAAGGAGGAGATGCACACAAGTGCAGCTGAGATGACTGAATTTCTGAGGTAGCCTCTACCATACCTTGAGACAGGGGACAAGCATGGACCAAAAACCCAAGAGCAAGAACTACTTTAACTACCCTGTGTGGGACAGACTACTGTCTGTGGGTAAAATGATGGAATGCACCTTTCAAGATAGGTACAGGCCTGGCAGTGAGGTCCCCCCTGAACTGAGTAGACCTGTGAGAATTGTCCAAATCCAAAAGTACTTTATTTTGGTCAAAGACCATAAAAGAAGCATATATACATAAAACATTGTCTAGAATACAGAGTTAATTCTTTCCTTAGTAACGTCACAGATTTACCAATTCATAAGCAGGGAAACCAATATTTGCTCTTAAAATTCTCGTACCTAGATTGAATCATGCACTTTGAAGATGGCTCGGACATCCCGATCGATTCAAAGACAAAAACCTTATTTGGTCCGCCATGCCTAACAAATACAACCCAGAACAATATGGAACCTAAGTTTATAGACCCTTGGTTCTTTTAAGCTTCGTCGCATAATTCATGTGCGGTTAAGAACAATTCTGACATAGTTTGTATTTGCATAAAATCACATGTAAGATACAAGGATAAGTTAAAATGTTTGCAATTACAAAATCAGTCCAAAGTGCTACGAAAGGGGGCGTGGTCTGGCCACGAGGGAGAATGGCCGCCTGAAAGAAGAGCTCCGCTCCGGGGCGGCACTCATAGGGAGGCAGCATTGTTTCCAGTGAGCTCAGGGTGATTAATTCAACATCCCTGGACAGCTTGATTAATGCTGTCATGTGTGATATTCTTTCTTCGGACCAGAGACCTTGTTTTGGGGCTTTTTCCAAGCCGAGGAGCGTCTGAGGAGAAGAGCACCAGCTGGGCCTAGTGACGTCTTTCGAATCCCCGGGCCTCGCGTAACACGCACGCCCGTCTCCCCGGTGAACTTCTGAGCCTGACAAACCTGACGAACGACGACAAAGGCCAGGGTTAAGGTTGCTGTTCACGGAGTGACTAAGAGGATTTTCAACCTCACAACGAAGATAAAGGTCAGTGTCAAGGTTGCCGTTCACGGAGTGACATTAAAGGATTTTCAGTCAGGAATTGTTTTCACTTTCTTTCTCCGGAATATTTCCTGTACTTAGACGCTCCTTAAACTAAAATGAAGATAATTGTGCTCAGATTCAGGACTGCATTTTGCTCATTTGGGCCAGGACAATTTTCTTTCAAATAAATGCTAACCTCTCTAAATGGCCAGAACCCTGCTCTGGTTCCCACCACTATGTTCTTGGGCTTATTATATCGAGACTCAACTCTTCTCTGTCCATAATATGCAGCCTGTTAAAATTCACACATAGAGCACCTCGGAATGCGGCAAATATAAAAGAAGTTTATTTACTGTTGAATTCCGCGCTTGTGGTTTCTACCCTGAATGGTGTCAATTTGCTGCGATTTTTCTCACATTACAGTGACCATATGTACACTGTGATTTAGTGGCTGTATGCTTTTGCAACACCTGGTTAACACCTGCTTGACTTTGTGGAATAAAAGGGTTGCCAAGTTATACTGAGTGCCTATTACCTTGGTTTTTGCAACTCTTGTTAACTATATAATGAACATTTTGCCAAGACATTTGCATACTAGATTCATACCCATTGAGCAAGTGACTTTTCCTCTTTGTTTCTATTTGCCTCAGCAATACGGAATTAACACTTCCTAATCTGCACATACACCTCACAGACTCAAATATTTGCAGGTAATGTCTAAAAATAAGAACGAGAGCAAGTCTACTAAGCAGCCACTTTTTGCTGACGTACTGAAGCATCCAAGCACTATGTCTGTGAAGAACTCTGCCTCACCATCATCATCTAACCAGCCTCGTAATACTTCAACTGCAATATCAGGGGATACTATGGATCGCCTTTTTCAAGAAATTTCTACCATTAGTTGTCGTTTGACGGAAATGGATATTAACATTTCTTCCCTTGCAACGGAGACAAAATCAATAAGAGCAGACATAGTCCAATTTCATACTAAAACAGAGGAACTAGAACAACGTCTAGTAGTAGTTGAGAATAAATTTGATTTGGTACAAAGCAGAGATCAAGAACTATTGCTTCTCCATAGCAAGCTGGTGGATTTGGAAGATCGCAGCAGGAGAGATAATATTCGCTTCTTTGGTTTTCCAGAAGGAATTGAAGGCCAAAACACTAGAGGTTTTCTGTGCGATGTTCTCCCCACACTGGTTGGCATTCATTTTGATCCAACACATGAAATTCAACGGGCTCATCGTCTTGGCCCCCGCGTAAAGGCTTAGACTCTCGTCCAAGACCCCTCATCGCTTGTTTTCTGAGACATGATCAAGTTAGGCAACTACTAACAGCGGCACGCACACAAGGATTCTTCAGTTATAAAGGTCATGAAATCCGAATGGCGGCTGATTTTTCCTCGAGAAACTAATGAACGGAGGAAAGCTTTCCTATATGTGAGACCGCAACTGCGTAAAATGGACATCAAGTATGGTTTGTTTGATCCAGCCCGTTTTGGGGTCACCTAAAATGGTGATTCAAGAGACTTTTACAATCCAGAAGAGTTACAACGTTTCTTGGATGATATGAAACAGCAGGATATGGACATACAGCATACGCCTACTCCTCAAAATCCTCAATCTTCTCATTACCCCGTGGATAGTGCACGCCGGATACAAGGTACAGGTCGTCAGCGTGCCAGAGAGCCTGAGAGGTTGTCCCGCACCCAAGAAGATAGAGCCTCAGCTTTACAGTCAGTATCTAGTCTCACCCAAGACCAGCATAGAGACAAATCTCGTTCTCCTTTAAAATCTGCTTCTGATGGAGAGTAGCTTTTCTGCTGAAGTTTCTCATATTGTTAACTAAAATCTCTAGCTTCTGACCTTTGTGTTCATTTTCATAGAGAAATAAGCATCTTGCATACTTCAGATAAGATGACACTCCTTTAGTATGCACCAGATAAGTATTATTTAATCTATCTCTTTATTTATTTCCCCATTATTGCTTCTGAATCGCAAATGTATATATCTATATCTTCCTCATAATCTGAAATTTACCTAAAACATTATTTATTACAGATGCTCATTGTCATTGGTAATTATCATTCGTACTGTATTGATCCCACCTCTATTTGTAGATTTCTCATGTTATATTTAAAATGAAATTTTTCCATCTCTAAATATTATTTCCATGGATACTCCTTTAGAATGTCTTAAGTTTATTTCCTAAGGTACCCTAGATATGTCTGCATATAGGTTTTATAATATTTAGTTTTCCCTTTATAGAATATCACTAAGCATAATTGGTTTCCCTGGACCCTCATCATTATTATAAACAATCCTGTCATTTGTTTTATCTCCTGGTGGGTACCCTTATTTATTTCCTTATCATTGCTTCTAAATCCCAAATGTAATGTATCTATCCGTATCTTCCTCACGATTTGAAATTTACCTAATGCATTATTTATTACAGACATATTTATTATGCAATATTTATAGTTATGATTCATTGTTTCTCATGTATGATTGACACTTTGCTATCTATTTTTCATATTTATCTAACTGGTAAATTTATTGACATTGATAATTATCATTCGTACTGTATTGATCTCACTTCTATTTGTAGATTTTTTCATGTTATATTTAAAATGAAATGTTCCCATCTTTAAATATTATTGACATAGATACTCCTTTAGAATGTCTTTTAAGTATATTTCCTAAGTTACCCTAGATATGGCTACAGATAAGTTTTATAGCATTTAGTCTTCCCCTTTATAGTACGCCACTGAGCATAATTGGATTCCCTAGACCCTCATCATTTTTATAAGTGGCCCTCACATTTGTTTTATCTCCTGGTGGGTGCCCCACCCGGAGCGGTGCTTTAGTGAGCCCAGACCCGCGGTTAAAGTTTTAATATCGTAATACTTTTTATACCATTATTTTGTCATTTATAAGTGTACTTTTATTTTTATATTTACTATACTCTTTCACTAGATAGTAAGTCCATAAATCTTCATACAATATCTAGTACACTTACAGATATGGTTGTTCCTCATGCCTTACGTGTAATATCATGGAATGTTCATGGTTTAACACATTACATTAAGAGGAAAAAAGTCCTATCTTATCTCCAATCCAAAAAAGTAGATATGGCTCTTCTGCAGGAGACACATCTTGATGAACTTGAATCACAAAAATTGTCTAGGGACTGGGTGGGCAAAGTTTTCCACAGTAGTATTCAGGATAACAGCTCCTTAGATACAGGTCCCACTCGAAAATGTGGGGTGGCAATCCTCATTAGAAAAACTTTGGTATCCAAAACGTGGGAAGATCCGAATGGGCGTTATGTATTCGTTAAACTGCGCATTGGAGATACCCATATATGTGTGGGATTGGTTTATGCCCCGATAGGTACTAAGAAATCCTTCTTCTTGAATTTGAATCGCTTGCTATCAGAGATTGATGCTTCAAAATACCTTATAGGAGGTGATTGGAATTTGGTGAGAGATCCAGTTCTAGATAGGACAGGTCCTCTAGATAAACATAATGCTTCAGACAGGGCGCTCATGAACGACATAATTGAAGATAACGGCCTTGTGGACCACTGGCGTCTTTCACACCCAGATGACACTGAATACACATTTTTATCTCCTACTCACGGAACTCTTTCACGGCTGGACTATTTCTTAATCTCCCAAAGTTTAGTCCAATCAGTTCAGGACTCTCATATTTTAGAAGCATCAGTGTCTGACCACTCTCCAGTCTTACTACATTTGCACATAGGAACCACTAGCCCAGGTCGTAAATCTTGGAGGATGAATATTCAAAGACATAAAGCACCCAAGGGTAAAACACAATTGCAGGAACACCTTCATAATTATCTTTCCTTGAATCAAGGTTCTGTTAACTCCGGCAGGATTATGTGGGCTGCTGCTAAGGCTACCATACGGGGACAACTTATGCGAGATGCTGCTCAAATCAACAAGAAAAATACTGCCAGACAGAAAGAACTGGAACAGGATATTGCCCATTTTACACGCCTATACACTCATAAACCTACTTTACAAAATCGTAAATCCTTAGAACAGGCCCGTATGACATTGAATGGTCTTTTTACCTCCAAGGCTGAATATGCCCTACAAAAAATGAAAGGGAGGCACTATGAACAGGGAGAAAAGGCCGGCAGTCTTTTAGCAGCACAACTAAGACAACGAGAAGCCGCCATGGCTATTCCAGCCCTTAAGTCATCTGGTGGTGACATGTTGACCCGTCCTCAGGATATAGTTAATGAATTTGCTACTTACTATAAATCTCTGTATACCCCAGGAACCCACATAGATCATGATAAAATGTCATTTTTCCTTGCAGGAATCGACCTACCTTCCCTTTCAACAGACGATAGAGAGTTTTTAAATAAAGAAATTAGTAAAGAAGAGATTTCTCAAGCTATAACCAAACTTCCATATCATAAAACCCCAGGGGAAGATGGATTCCCTGCGGAATTCTATCGCTGGTCAGGTAACAACACAATAGATTGTCTACATACTGCATTTCAAGAAGCCGAACATGTATCTTCTTTAGGTAGTCTTTCTAATAAAGCCGTGATAGTAGTCCTGCCTAAACCAGGGAAAGATCCACTGCTTTGCAGCAGTTACCGCCCCATTTCACTCCTAAACTGTGACATTAAAATTTTGGCCAGTATTCTTGCTTCTCGTCTCCGCAAGGTTGTCCCCTCACTAATCCATCATACCCAAGTGGGATTTATACCTGGGTGCTCTTCTAGAAACCATTTACGTTCATTAGCTCATACCCTACATGCTGCCAAAATACTTCAGGACGATGCCATAGCACTATCGCTCGACGCCGAGAAGGCCTTTGATCGAGTATAATGGGATTACCTCTTCAAAATTTTAGCACAATTTGGATTAGGAGATCAGTTCATAAATAAAGTAAGGTTGTTATATGAACAACCTACTGCAATAGTTAATTGTGGGGGGTTTGTCTCTGATACATTTCCAATCCGCAGAGGAACCCGCCAAGGATGCCCCTTGTCACCTCTTTTATTTCTATTGGCTATTGAACCTTTGGCAGCAGCTATCCGTCAGTCGACCTCTGTTGTTGGTATTCCTCTACCAGTGGGAGAATCCAAACTTTACCTTTATGCAGATGACATTCTACTCACCATTACAGATTTATCAAGATCATTACCATCTCTGCTTCAAATTATTGAGATTTTTCTTCCTTTTCTGGGTATAAAATCAATTGGGACAAAAGTGAAGCGCTTCCTATATCAGATGGCACCTCAAAATCTGTGATACAAAATTATCCCTTTCATTGGCAACCCTCTCGTTTAAAATATCTAGGTATTCTTGTAAATAAGGGTACAGAGGCCATGGTCACAGATAATATAAGTCCCTTGCTTACTCAAATGCCAAGGGATTTCGATAAATGGAAAGTGTTGGGTTTGTCTTTGTGGGGTAGAGTGCAAGTGGTAAAAATGATTACTCTTTCACGTTTTCTTTATACCCTCCGAATGCTTCCTTTTCACATCCCATTACCCACACTTCGCCTCATAGATTCTAAGATAAAATCTTTTATATGGGGCTCCATAAAACCCCGTTTAGCTATTAGCAAACTTAATGCCCATCACTCCAATGGAGGTCTCAGCCTTCCCTCGATTGAGCATTATTCCCTTGCATTACAATTATCCCAACTCACATACATGCTTCAAGACAATTCTAATACTCCTCAATGGGTATTTAGTGAAAGATTTCTGCTGTCCACTGAACAAGGTCTCCCAGCTTTATATGGGTCGGGTATAAGCCGTCTAGATCCCAGTAATCCTATTTTATCTGCAATGCGTAAAACATGGCAAAGAACACACCGTATCTTGGGCTTTAATCCACGGTTACATGTAAAAGCCCCAATATGGAATAATTACGAAATTCGAATTAAAGGGAAAACTCTCTCCTGGCCTCAATGGAAATCAGCAGGTATTCTTACATTAGATCAGATTCTTCAAAATGGAGATCTCAAATCTTTTTCACAACTGGTAGATGAGTTTAATCTTCCCCTGTCTCAAATGGATAAATATCTCCAACTTAATAACTCCCTTATTAAAGCTTTAGGCACAAAACCCTGGACATTACAAATTTCACCAATTGTGTTTTACGTCCACACTTGGGGGGGTCATAAAGGAGTTATCTCCGGTTTATATAAAACACTTACAACACAATTATTTTCTCATCCTTTATCCCGTGACCTTCGTTTTAAGTGGCAATCCTGTCTAGGAATCTCCTATGAAGATGAACAATGGATGGCTGTATTGGAAAACTTAGATAAAGGTGCTCGGGAGGCTCGCTTAAAATTCTGTTTATTTAAAATTCTACATGACTGGCATTGGTCACCAGTAAAATTACACAAAGCAGGCTTATCACATACTAATTGTTGGAGATGTAATGCCCCTGGCTGTGACATAGTTCATATTTTATGTAATTTCCCTATGGTCAAAACATATTGGTCCTATATAGGCAAGGTTCTACACAACTCTGTTCCTTTACATTTACCACTCTCACCAGCAACTATTTTGTTGCATGATCTAAGAGAATCTCCTACCCTCTCTAAGCCGCAAGGTCGTCTTGTTCATACAGCATTGGCTACTGCTAAAATTTGCATATTAAGGCAATGAAAATCCCCATCTCCGCCATCCCAGGAGAACTGGTTAGCCTCAATGATTCAAACTGCCTCACATGAGAGAATTATATACAACATACAAGATCAATCTGAAATGTTCTTACAAGTATGGTCCCCTTTCTTACAAGTACAAGATGTTCCTATGTCTACTTCCAATACCTAATTTACATTAGTCACCTCAATGAATTATCAACCAAAACTTTTCGATCCTTCTATCTCTCCTCCATTGTTTTATCTGGATTATGGTTTATCTGTAGCTTATGTCCCATACATTTTTAATATAGTTATGATATTGTATTATTGAAGGAACTTTATCTTTTAATAGTTTAACTTATTTTATTTTATTTAACAGAGGATGTAAGTACGTATTTTGCATAGTAATATTTTAGTATCCTATGGTTCTAGTATTCACTAACAAGCTGCTAGATTACTATTTTATTAATATACAATCAACTATTCATATTTTAGGATAAATGTATTAATCTGATTTGTTGTAATATCTTTTAAATTGCAACTGCTTCCTTACATGATATTCTTAAATTGTGTTATATTTGTCTTTCTATATATAATTGCCGTCATCTATTTCTATATATTGAAAAGCATCTTAAAATCTGTTTTCTTGTATTTATGAAATGCTAATAAAAAATTACAACACAAAGTGCTAAGAAATTTTAAAATCAATAGCAACCCCTCAAACTAGATAGCTAATATTATATCACGGCAAAATGGTGCCTTCCAACAGCTTCTGTAGCTTTTATGTATCTTCCAGTTGCCTCCAGAGGCTTTGAAAATTACCTCAAATTCACCCCTGGCCTGGGATTTCTGAGAGGTAGTAGTAGGAAGTCATCTTCAGTTCAGAACTGTTGACCGGTTATCAGTGGCGGCTCCTCCCCCATGGCGGAGGAGTGTCGCCCCACTGCTCTGCGAGTAGTGGTTAAAAGAAAACTAAAATGATAATAACCAGCGTCATTATCATTTTAGTTTTGCGTTTCCTGGTGCGGGGCTGGAGTGCCAGAGCAGGGGCCAGGAGGAGGAGTGGTTGTTCCACTCTAAAGTACGTATAACTGTTTGGCCGGCCCTCTCGGGCCGACCATACCAATCATGCGCACTTTGCATGTTCTGCAGAACATGCCCAGGCCCCCATTCTCCATCCGAGCGCAGAACCACGGCGCTCAGACCAATCACAACGCTGCAATGCAGCATTGTAATTGGCTAAGGGAGTTAGGAGCCTGGGTGCTGCCTGGTTCCTGCTTCCAAGGAGCGAGAGGCGGGGGTGAGCAGACTGAGAGGCGGGGACGAGTGGACCGGGAGGCTGTGGCAGCGAGCGGACCGAGAGGCAGCAGCGAGCGGACTGAGAGGCAGCGGCCGGCCGGCATGAAGGTAAGTGTTTTTTTTGTTATTTTCTTTTTCATTTACAATCTCCCCTTCCCCGCCCGCCACCTCCGGTAAATAGCGGCCGCCACCGCTAGTTATTTGTAGCTTATGCAGAGATATTCATATCTGAACCCACTAGCCATACCCCAGAACTTACACTGTCTCCAACTTTGTCCTCACCTCTGCCATTGTCTCATTCTTGTGGGTACCTCTAATACTAGAACTTTTCAAACTGTAACTAACGGTTCTCAAGTTATGAAACCATGAAGCATTTAGAGCCTTAAAATGGGTATTAAGCTGTACTCCTACAGGACGAACCTGGTACCCCCTAGGCTAGTGATACTCCAGTTTACTGTGGCCAGTCACCAGATGTTGCTTCTTGACCTGTAGACGTTTGCTTGCCAAGGCTTCTAGGAGAGTTTCAGCAGGTGTGTAATTGATGTAGAGAAGTTGTCTGGCAAGTGCATCGAGACCTCATAAAAATACCAGTAATCAAAGTTCGAGCACAGTTGCTCAAACACATAGATCCATTTTGCTTTGAAGTATAGCAATCAGAACTTGTGGGCTTTGAAATGTGACTGTGAAACTGAGATTTGTGTTACTGTTCTTTTGGCTGTCTGTGTTCTAAAGTTGTTGGGTCATAGAATAACATTGACCATAGCTGCTAAATTACGACCTTTTTTGACGTTCAAACGCTAAAACAGGTGCGGCTCCTCCGCTAAGGCGGATTAGTGTCGCCCCACTGCTTTCAGAGCAGTGCAGAGGAAAAATAAAATGATAATAACGGAGTTATTATCATTTTATTTTTCCTGTTCCTAGTTGCGGGGAGGGCGGGGCTGGCCAGAGCAGGGGCAGGAGTGGTGAGCACACTTTTAGTGGGCATGACTGTTTAGCCAGCCGTCTTGGCCCAGCCAAACAGTCCTGCGCACTTTACATCTTCCCCACCAGGCTGCATTACACAGTCTGGTGGGGAACATGCCCAGGCTCCCTGCCCCCGTCTGAGCACCAAACCACAGCACTCGGACCAATCACAATGCTGCATTGCAGTGTTGTGATTGGCTTAGGGGAACCAATCACAATGCTGCATTGCAGTGTTGTGATTGGCTTAGGGGAACCAATCACAATGCTGTATTGCAGCATTGTGATTGGCGGGGAGCCCGGGTGCTTCCTGCTGCGACGGAGGAGAGGCGGCGGAGAGGCAGCGGCTGGGGACGTGAGGAGGAGGTAAGTTTTAATTTTTATATTTCTTTTTTTATTTTCTACCCACCTCCCCCTGCCACAGTTCCCTGCCAGCTGCCACTGTGCTAAAATAGCATTTGGTATCTATATCTGGCTAGGAAGGAGGGTGGCACTAGCCAATAGGTCAATCAGGCAGTGCCCAACGGGCTGTTCTGACAGGTCAGTGTCTGGGCTGGTGTTTTGAATGCTTGTGGGCCTATTTTAGGGTCTGGTGGACAGGTTTTTACTGTTGATTTCCCTGATATGAAAACAAACACTGCCTGCAGCAAGATCAAATCCATGCAGTCTTCCATACCTTGAAAAACACTTATACAGCATGTCTTTATAAGTTCGAAACTGCCACAATTTGTAAACATGGACCACTTTTTTAGGTCTCGCCTAGCGTTGCTGCGCACATGCGCAGCTCGCTCGGCGAGATTTATTGCTAATGAGGACTTTTAGAAAAGGGCTTGAAGCCCCGCCCCTCATTTCCATTGGCTGGCGTCACCGTTTATGCTAAACGGTGGCCTGCCATTGGAAATGAGCTTTCTGGGTTGCCTCCCTTTGGCTTTTTTGTCCGGCCCATCCGGACTGGATCGCCTGCTTCACGGCTGTCGTGAAGCAGTTTCTTATCGCTTATGTCAACAAGCCGTGCGATCCAGTCCGGATGGGCCGGACAAAAAAGGAGACATGGCGCCGCATGTTTATTTTTGGATCTCGCTTTCACTTTAAAGTGAAAGCGCGATGCAAAAATAAACAGCGGCTGCCTGGCGAGCGCTTGCCCTGAAGTGTTGCTGAGAAGCAGGTTTGGTCTTTTGCCTTTGGCTCAAAAACACGCACATAAAAATTAACATCACTGAACATAATCAGCCGATCAGTGTAATGGGGGTATGGCGGCTGACTCTGCTTGCCAGCAGGGATAGTCGGCAGACCAAATTTCAGCACTGAATTTTGAAAACAATGTGACCAGTGTAAGGGGAGAGCATTAGCTGTAAGGCAAGTCAGAGACTAAAACTGATATGGTGGCAACACGGAATACACTGGGGGCCTTACAACCTATTCTTCTTAAAATCCCAAAGCACTATTGTAAATAGAGAAATAAACCAAACAAAATGTAAAACTTCAGAAAGTATTGGACATGTGGAACACACCATCTACAAAACCGTGCTTGACTGATAGATGTGCTTATGATATAAGAAACATATTTAACTGAATAAAATCTTACAATAATATGGCAAATTAGAAAAGCAACTCTGGATAAATGTTTTATAGTTTAAAATAAGGGTATCGATAGAAGCAGTATGATTACAGATTTTTTTAGTGAGAGTAAGATTTTTTGCACATGGTCAATATCTCAGGTAATGGCGCACATTGGAGACTTTTTAGACTCTTGACTAAACTTTGCCTGTTTTAAGGTCTCTCATCACATCCATCTGACTGGGAGCCTGGCCGTCCCGTGAGTTAATTAGTTGCCTGGCTGGCCCGAGTCTCCGCCTGCGGCTGTGTGATCAGGAAAGTTTGTTCAGAAGAGAAACTAAAGTTTCTGAGGCAGGGAGGAGACACCATGGGCTGTGCTCGGGCCGGGCCCCGGACTGGAACCAGGTCTCTTAGGGGTTAGCTTGGTGCTGGGGGAGCTTCGCCTGGACTCGCCGCACCCGGCCAGGCACTATGGGTGTTCCGTGGACTGGCTGCTGCTGGTTTCTCTAGCTCAGGTTCTGCCGGGCTTATATCTCCTTCCCTCTGAGGGTCTCCTCGCCTCCAGCCAGGGTGCAGTGGGGACCTCTACTACTTTCCATGAGAATGAGCAGAATGCCCCCGGCATGTTCCCATCAGCACAGCTCTTAAAAGCTCTCCCGCAGGGCCTCCCTTTCCTAGCCCATCTCGTGTCTCCGGCCCACAGCTGGTCATTAGCACCGAGGACTCCGGTATCTAAAACCCCTTCCTTTCGTGTGCATTTGTTCTGTTATCTGAAAGCCTATGGGAGCTGCTCGCGAGCCAGTAACTTTATATGTCACTATTAATTGAGCACATTCCACTGTCTCTGAACACAGGTTTAATCTGTGCCCATTGGGACATGCTTGGATGTCTTTAATCAGCCATTAACTTCCCATAGCTACTCCCGCTAAACACGTCCAGATGGTCCCCCTCCAGCATTCTTGTTTCTCCCTCACCCAATCACCCTCCTCCCGCAATCCATTGCCTCCACCCACCTTGCTCTTTTCCTCCCCCTCCTGCTGCCCGTCATGTTTCCAGATAGCCTCCTATTGTTTCTTACTGTCCTCCCACCTCACTAGAAAATAACATTGGCAAAGCTTTAGCAGTGCTTTTACAAAGTTTATGTTGCAGCTTTATATAGCCCCAATTCGATCCGAACGTATTGGACCGCTTTATGTGATTACCAGTTATTTGCACACAATTTCTCTCAGCTGCTGCTTGTGGTGAGTTTATACCAGACTGATTTCAATCCTCACCCTCCCGTCGTTGTTTTCAATCACCCCCACCATCCCGTTGTCGCTTGCTGACCTCCCACCTTCCCCAGCCACCTTGTCAGAAGAAAAAACAAACATCGGCAAAGCTCGGCAATGAGTTTATTCATTTCTTTATTCATATACGTGTTTTGGTTAAACAATTAACATGCTCGGAAGTTCTTCCACAAATATTTTCTTCACATCACGACTTTACTAGAACATATAAATAAATATGTAAGTACCCAAGACGATCGTATGTGCAACATTTACCTAGCCCACTTCAAAAAGCACAACTCAATCACAGGATTGTTGTAGAGGTGGGAGAGCTAACTTGACCCCAATAGCTACAGCACGAGCCCAGCCTGGAAAGCATCGCTGTGTAACACACTAGCTTTGCAACCGCAGGCATCTATTAAAATTAATAGTTTAATAAAATGTATAATTCTGACGCATAAGCTTACACAAAGGACAGCACTTCCTGAATGCCCTGGCCTTGATTTGAGAGCACAAACAGTTCCGTCTGTCCGGTGCCCTTAACTTTTATCAAACATCGCTTTTGTAGTGCAACCTTTCTAAAAGAAAGTAAATTCGGACCGAGTTAATTACAGTGATTTGCCTAACACCACACGATTCGGTCAACTCAGCGTGCCGGGATCTGAGCCCAGGTTGCCCCGGCCACCCCGTTTGCAATGCAGCCCCCTACCAAATCTACTTCTTCTGTTGCCAGGTATCAACAAAGAACAAAGCATTATGTTTTTTGTCTTCCAGCAGCAGGTACATTGCTACACAATGTTCAATGGAGCGGACATCACATGTTAAACTATCTGGCACCCTTTAAGAAATCTTTCCAGGCAAAAGTTAATTTGATTTATTCAAAAAGGGGCCAAGGCCACTAAAGAAAATGAAGCATACCACTTCAAAGAAAATGCATCTGGGTTGTTCTTCGTTGTAAAGTTAAGTGTAAGAGAGTGGTCTATTTTGTTTTCTCTTTATATTGAGAACAGTGGCCTGCCTTCACTTGGAAAATCAAACTACTTATGGACAATCCCACTACCCAAAGGAGTCTAGTGAATACTTCCGCAAAAAAAGAGAGGTCACCGAGATCTTGTTGAGGTCCACTCTCAAGGTTAAGGCTTTCAATAGAAAACTAGAAAACAACAGAAGAGTGAGGAATATGTGAGTGGGTGCGTCCTCTTCCCCAGAATTATAATATGAACAACGTGGACGAACCCACAGATAAGTGTTGCCACTTATGTCGACTCAATATGATGTTGTAGAGTACAGACATCCAAAGGATTTGTAAGAAGACCCCTCACCCACCAACCTAGTTGGTGGCATGCATCATCATCATCATTGGGGTCCCAGCTGGGCT
This sequence comes from Calotriton arnoldi, assembly GCA_963921515.1. Classification (NCBI taxonomy): domain Eukaryota; kingdom Metazoa; phylum Chordata; class Amphibia; order Caudata; family Salamandridae; genus Calotriton; species Calotriton arnoldi. The sequence goes on from CAWUFW010018567.1 coordinate 146,307, forward strand.
GTTGAGTACAACCCAGCTGAGCGGGTTTTTTTGTGTGTGGTACAGTGAGGTAACTGCTGGAAAGGTGGTGAAGATTAAAAATGTCTCTAAGAAATGCCCAATTGCAAAAACTTTATTTTAAGGGTCTTAGGACAAGGTTAAAAACTGGTAGCGGGATATAGTGAAGATAAAAATGTCACTTCAATATCCCTTATGTGTGGGATATTGCATCTTCACCACCTTTCCAGCACTTACCTCACTGTACCACACACAAAAAAACACGCTCCGCTGTAGTCAGGCGTTGAAGCACAGCTGGGTTGTACTCTACAGCCCAGCTGGGACCCTAATGATGAAGCATGCCACCAACTAGGTTGGTGGGTGAGGAGTCTTCTTACAAATCCTTTGGATGTCTGTACTCTACAACATCATATTGAGTCGACATAAGTGGCAACACTTATCTGTGGGTTCGTCCACGTTGTTCATATTTCAATAGAAAACCCCTGCAAAGTGCAACTCAACTGCACAATTTAGGCTACTGCCGCCTTCTACATTTAAGTGCTATTTCAATGGAAAAGGTTCATGCAGAAAATCATTCTCTCAGATTTCATCTATTGTTGTGTATACCATACTAGCTATCTGTCCTTTTTAGGTTGCAACCTTGCTAAAGACACTGCTTCTGTCTGCATTCAGCAAGAAAGGGCAGTGTTGCGATGAGTTTACTTGCTCAGTAATAAGCCTGTTGCTATCCTGATCCGCCCCCGCAATGGTAGTCTCTGTAAACATGCAGCTGCTGGTTTGTTTTACCTGCTCCAAGCGTGATCTTTTGACATTGCTGTTTTTTTTTTTTAGCTTTCGGACGAAAACGCTCACAGCTGTTGGTCGTTTTAGTTTACTAGTTACAACTGCATCAGAAACCACCGGCTCAAACTAAGCACTGTTTATAAGGTCCAAAAAGCGAGACCGATTGCATTGCAAATGCTTGTTATAACTATGTCATTCACTAACGGGGGGCACTTTTATTTTTGGTGCCCGCTGCTGTTTTCTGTCTAGGTTTGACCCAACTACGAAAGGTCTAGAGAATGTAAAGAATCTGCTTGCAACTGGAGTCTTGTAGAAGTATTCTTTATAGAGCTAAAACCCTGACACAGCATCTGGGCATTGAACAGACTGTCCTCACAGGCTGCCGCTGTCAATTGTCCACTGTCAACTGCCACTCTCTACACCTCAGTCCAAGGTTCCACCTTAGAACCTACTGATCTCACAATGCTCTTGGGCATTGCTGTACGGTGCCTTGCAGGCTACCAACAGCAAAGCACCTTAACAGGCTACATCATCATAATACATCCCCCTCCTTTAACAATTAAAGAAATAACACAGCACAATAAATACCACTGTGTACATTAAATAATTAAATATAGAAACAATGCTGCAAATTCAAATAACCTACCATACAGTAATAAAACAGTTATGTTGTATAAGGAAATCCTATGCAACCCATTAAATATTTCTTAAAACTGTACTACTATTCTAATATAAATGTTGCACTCATCTGTAAAAAGTCATCTTAATACTTCTACCAAATGTTCACTAATCACAAATAAAATTTCACAATTTATTTGGTTTTATTTACTACAGGCCCAAATGTACTCATTCTATTCTCAACTTGTGGACGATCGTCTCTATGAGAACTATCATTCGTATTAAATTCCTCTGTCAAGAATTCTTCTCCTTGTACCACACCTTTGTTTGACAAACCCTCAAACCTCTGGTCACTTTCACCACACTCTGTCAACTCATCTAAAATATTCCTTTCCTGCATTTTAGGGTGATGTATAGGTGCTTGTTCTAGCATCACAAATTCTTCTCGGTCCATAACATCCCTATTATGAAATCCATCACTTCTACCACTCTCCGTCAACCAATACAAATTATGCTTATTCTGTCTCTCTGTATGAGGGGGGCATGGCCTGACACAGATGGAGTGAGCAACACTGCTCGGAGCTCCGCTCAGCCGGCCGCCATCCAGCTCCATCCTGCAATGCTTTTGGTCCCTAGCCAGCCCTAAAGGAAGCCCCTGACCTGCCCTTTACCTGGGGACCCTGTGGGGCTGAGGACCAGCCACGCTGAAGAGCACAAAATTAAAGCGAGGAGACTCATAATGGCAGTGGCCCACTGAGGAGATCGAGGGTGGGGGTGTCAAGCGGAACAACATTGAAAGGAGTCACTACGAATACCTGTTTCCACCCCCTTATGGAGATGACGGCTGTGCTGTGGGGGGTGCCCCCAGGACCGGGTGGCTTTGAAGTAGGGACCCGCGCGGAGGGCCTGAGTGGCCAGACTGGACCTCAGTGAATCCTGAGCCTCCGCGGAACGAGCGGCTGCGCTGGGAGGTGCTGGACCCGGCACCCGGGAGCTGCAGGGAGTCTGCCGGTGGCCCAATGCTAAGGTGAGGTCTGCGATGCTGGGGGGCCGGCCGGCCGGCCAGCTCGCTAAGGGACATAGTGGATGATGACAGCCGGCGCGAGGAGGCACCTGGAACTTGCGTGCACAGGCCCATGAAGGCTGGCCTGGTCCCCTACCTGCATCTCTCTCGTGCGTGGCCCCGTGAGGTGGGAACTTGCTGGACTGCGGCGGTGAGGCCATTGGAGACAGTGCGCGGGGGAACAGATTGATGGAGCACCCGGACGCCTAAACTAGGCTGCTGCGCTAGGATGGCCTAGCCTGGAGAACACGAGGACTGCTCACTGCCTTGGCCCCGGCCCGTGTCGCTGACTGAGAGACTGTCACCTGGGAGGAGCTGGACAACGCTCTTGAAGCTGAGGGACCAGGAGGAAGGAAGCCTGGCACCGGATAACAAATATAGCGATAGGAGATCCTTGGGGCCGGGGTGAGAGGATCTGGCCAGCACAGCCAAGTCAGGGCATTGCCGCAGGTACAAAACTCGGGAGACTGGCTGGGCGTTCCAATCCCACGGACTCCGTGGTGCGAGAGTCAGAACCTGGAGCCTGCATACTATCACCACGCCTTTGCCGAGCCGCCATTGTCACGGTGGCCCCCGGACTGCTCTCCCTAGCTGAGGTTGCCTGATTCCACACATGAGCTGTTGGAGAGAGGGGACATGATTGCCTCCACATGCAAGGCGCCTGGGCTTGCTGAGGAGATACACGGCAGCGGGGGGGCCTGGTTGATGCCGCTTACTGCTGATCACCATGGGAAAAACGAACAGGAGGCGCGACCAGGACGCAGATCTAACAATGGACTCCCAGGATAGGAGCGAGAACTCTGCTAAACAGACAGAGATCTCCAAGGACCTCATGCAACAATATATATTGCAGGCCATTACGACCTCCAGTGAGAGACTGGAGGTGAAAATTTACTTGATTAGTGCGGATCTGGGAATTCTGAGAGATGACCAAAGATGCCTTGTTGAGAGGGTGACAACAAATGAACGCCAATTGTCAGAGTCCACTCCTGCTCTGACTGCCCTGAAAGACCAATTGAATGCAGTTGAAGCGAAGGTACGCACGCTGGAGCTCCGAGCGCCGAAAACCGCTCCTGCAGAAACAATATCAGAGTGGATGGCTTACCGGAGAGGGTGGAGGGCACCAACATGGTGGACTATCCGGAGCATTGGGTGCACACAGAGGTGACTCCGGAGGGACTGTTGCCCTTTTACGCACTTGAACGAGCGCATCGAGTGCCGGCTAGGTCAGCCCTCCAAGGGCCCCCCGCGGCCTGTGGTGGCGAGACTCCTGCACTACAGGGACAGATACCATATCCTGGCACAGGCACGACGTAAAGGCAAACTCTGAGTGAACAACATGCTGGCATGCATTTTGCCTGATTTTTCTAGAGAAGTGCAGAGACAAACGGCCTCCTTCCAAGAAGCCAAGAAGAAACTCCAACAACTTGATTTCAAGTATGCAATGTTGTTCCCAGCTGAACTGCAAGTGATCACCCCAGAGGGGGACAAGTTCTTCAACTCTCCGCAGGAGGCCTGGGACAGGATGGAGGAATGGCAGAGCGAAGGCTCTGGCCGGGGTCCTGGGCGACAAGGATTCGCAGGGGTGGCACCCGCAGCAGAAGGGCAAGGCGAGACACAATAGCCCCCGCGCAGGAAGACGTGCAGCTAGAGTGGCAGAGTGGGATGGAGGTGGCGGCAATGATCAGCGGAAATAACACGGGGCACACAACTCTGGAGAGCAGGGCACTGACGCAGGATTCGGACTCGGATCTTCTGGGAGTTGGAGTATGGCGATGCCAAGGTGACACTGAGAATGGCCGATGACATCATCTGATCAGCCCAACGAACTGGTAAAAGGGCAGGGGCTGTTGTGGGGTTGCTTCGGCATTACCCCAGGGATGATACACTGAGAACACTATGGGATGCGGGTTTTCACTGGACATGTTGTTGCTAAGGGCTGGATGGCTGACTTGCTGGCTGGGAGGGCTTTGGGACCACTTCCCTCAACTGGATGCTCCTTGGGTGGACTTCTACTGCTACATTTAGCTACATTTGTTTTGATGGGGGATTCTATTCTGCTTGTCCTGGGGAGGGGGAGTTGGGGTACCAGTTATGGTTTGAAGAGTTTGATTATGGGGGTTCCTGGAGTTTTATATCACTGCAATGTGTTTTCTTTTAAAGGGCATGCTGGGGGGTGAGGGGAAGGGGTCACATGATAGCTGGGTGACAAATTTTAGCTGATGGTAGGTTCCCTAATGTATAGCTTCCTCTCATGGAATATTCCTGGAATGCAGACCATGTCAAAGAGATATAAAGTGTTCTCCTATTTGAACAGGCGAGTCATCCACATAGCATTCCTACAAGAGACAGTTGACAGCTAAAGATCGATTTGCATTACAATGTAAATGGCGGGGGCAGGCATATTACACTACATACTAGGCATACGCCAGGGGGTCTTGATTTGTATCAGGGCGGGGGTCCCCTTCCAGCTTGTAGATCAGATGGTCGACCCCGAGAGGAGATTTGTAATAATACGGGCCACCTGGAGGGACAAGACATTTCCATGATAAACGTATACGCCCAAATGTGGACCAGAGCACATTTATAATGAACCTAGCCCAACAATTAGCACCTAGCCTGACCTCCCCGACAATTTTGGGTGGGGATTTCCCTTGTGTGGCTGACGTTGACATGGACCGATCGCATCTCCCCTCACAGAATGTACGTACAGCTTTCAAGGAATGGCAACGACACTGGGGGCTAATAGACTTGTGGAGACAGATGTACCCAACCAAGAGGGATTACTCCTTTTCAGGTCAGGTTTCAGGTCTCCGGTTGGACATTTTCCTGTGCACCCCGGACGTCCATAGCTTAGTTCACGTGGTCGAATATCTAGCCCCCACTATATCGGTTAAACCCAGTCCTCTTGCGGCTGTGGTGGGCCCGGCCTCGTCCATCCATTTCCACATGGAGACTCAAGCCTGAATCGCTGGAGGGCCAAATATTTCGGAAAATGATACAGGAGAAAATTCTCTGGTACTTTGCCGACAATGCAGGCACGGCGCCCTTACCACAGGTGGAATGGGACTCCTTTAAGGCCATTCTTCGAGGCCACTGCTTGGTGGAGGTGAAAGGTGTAAGGCATACCCTGTTGGGGGAAGTCCAGATGGCTAAAAAAGCACTCAGGGATCTGGAGATCTGGCACCCAGAGTGGCCGGACCTACAGGCGGCACTGAAAGAGGCTAGAGAGGCAGTGGCAGTCCAGGTAGAACGCCTTAGGGTGCTTTGATTACAAATGTTACATGGATAGGGCACACATTGAAAGGGACAAATCTGGTTCCCTGTTGGCCTGGCTGGCCAATCCGACCAAACGAGGATCGACCATAGTGGACCTAGAGGATAAGAGAGGTAGAAGAGTGTACTTCCAGGAGGACTTCAATAATGTATTTGCCAGATATTACACTACGCTTTACACTAGCATTACACTGATAAACACGGCAGCGACAAAAGCCTTTCCGGAGGCGCTGCCTTTGCAGTGCCTGGGGGAGGACGAGGCAGCAACCCTGGGGGAAGATATCTCGCCACAGGAAATATTGTGCACCATTAAACATATGGCATTAAATAAGACCCAGGCGACAGACGGCTTCCTGGCTGAATTCTATGCTACCTATTCTGCGGAGTTGACGCCTCAGCTGACTGAGTTATATGGAGCGGCTAAAACCGCTGGTGTCCTTCCAGACACTACCAGAGAAGCGGTAATCATCCCTATCCTGAAGCCGGGTAAACCGGCACATGACCGTTCGGCGTACAAACCCCTGTCGATGTGAATATCGGCTGTAAGATTTTGAGTAGGATCTTGGCTGTCACGACTTGCTCCCTGCGTTCTCGTGTCCACCACCAGGGGGCTGAACTGTGGGACTCTCCAGTGTTCTAATAAGCTTCCAGACCCTCCCCTTCATGTACATACTGACTTCCAGCCATTTGGAAATGGCCATCCATTCCCAATCCATGTCGGGTTTTGTGGAAGCCAGCCTGCTCATGCCAGAAACTCCATTACCTAGAATTCCCTGCTCACTACTTCGTCTCCACCCCTACAGGCCAAGGATGGGTGGAGGAATTCAGCTCACCTGTGGCTGGGTGCTGCTAGCCTGCTCACACCTGATGCATGTGATTACTGTGAGCTTTATTAAGCCCCAGCTCCCTTCAGGCCAAGGTTGGTCATTGTAGCTGTGTACCGGTGAGACCAACCCTTGTTTCCAGTGTTTCCTGAGCTTTTGATATCCTTGTTTCCAGAATTCCTGAGCTATAGCTATTCCTTGTGCCTGAATTAGCACTGCCTGCAGTGCTACCTTGTTTCCAGAGTTCCTGAGCTATAGTTATTCTTTGTTCCTGCCCCTGAGCTTCAGCTATTTCTTGTTCCTGATTTGCACTGCTTGCAGTGCTCTCTTGACTCCTATTCCTGAGCTGTAGCTATTTCCTGTTTCCTTGAACTAGCACTGCCTGCAGTGCTACCTTGATTCCTGAGCTTTTGCTCAATTCTTGTTTCTACTCCTGCACAGCCTTCAGTGCTACTGTATTTTCTTGTCTTCTGATTCAATACTATTCTAGTATACTCTTGTAGCCTCCCCTTCTGTATATCATTTTCCAGTCCCTGCTTTTCTTCTCATTTCCTTGGTTCCAGTTCCTAGTTTACTGTCTTTCTATTCCTGCTGTCTTGCTTCTTTTACCTTGTATGTTTGTTACTTGTTTTCTGCCAAGTGTGCCCTGTGAATTCCTTCCTTTCCTGTTAAGCACTCCTCCTTGCTAGCTCCTTGTCTATTGTGCCTGTATTTAGTTCCACCCCCTTGCTGTTACTGCCTTGCGTGTTCCTGTTTGATCGTCAGGATCCGTGGGCCCAGCTGATAACCTAGGTGGTGTTTCTTATTCACCGTGAGTATTGTGTTTGAGTTACATTTATAACATCACCATAGGTATCAGCTCCACAGACCCTGCCTTTGCATGCATATCCTATATGTGGGTATTTGCAGTCAATATCTGTAACATCGAATGTGGGAGAGGAACTTACTGAGCTTCAGTCTTACCGTGTGGAGCTCCCGAGTGCTTTACCCCACATTCCCTTTATTGTTAATGTTGTTGTGTGTGTATATATGTCTGCACGTCCATCCTGGGTGTAGTTATTCTGAATGCTAAATTGCCTCTTGAGTGCCCATCCTTTGAGTCTTAGCCATCTTGTTCACTTGTACAGGCTTCCCCTTTGGATTCCTTTTTCTCCTCTGACTCCCTGTGTGATCCTGGGCAGTGCTGTACTCCTCTTTTTGTGTAAGTTTTCTTTCCAGTTCCCAGTCCTTGCCCAAGTCCCTGACTGTGTCCCGGAAAGTCCCTGACATTGGCAACCGCCTTCTGGCCCATAAGCCGCTTCTGGAACACCCAGACTAAATGGGATTTATTCTGGGTTGGAATACGGCTACTAATATTCGGCGCCTCCTGGCTATTATGGAAGCCGATGACTGTATCTGAGACGATGCAACAGTCTTTGCTGTTGATATTGAAAAAGCTTTTGACAGCCTTCAATGGCACTACCTCTACCATGTGATGCTGCGCATGGGACTGGGGGAGCGATTTGTGGCATGGACGGGATTGCTGTATACCAGCCCCACTGTCAGGGTGCGCACTGGCTGTACTATATCGGCAAGTTGCTCACTGGAGAGGGGGACACGACAAGGATGCCCCCTGTCTCTTCTACTCTTTGCCATTGCTATGGAACCCCTGGCGGCATGCGCAAGGAAAGGAGGGGCGTTCAGGAGTCTGACGATAGGGGGCACCACCACAGTATAGTGATATATGCTGATGACCTGTTGCTCTTCCTGCACGACATGGAGGGGGATCTGAGGGGGCCAGGGATATGCTAGAGGAGCTTGGACGATAGTTTGGGCTGCTCGTCAACTGGTTGAAATCCAAGCTCTTTCCCATGGCGCGGAGAGAGGTCCACCCAGTGCATCCGACGACTGAGCAGTGGAAACCCAGGTATTTAACTTACCTGGGGTTCAGGATTTATCACGTCAGAGCTGACCTACTAGAGGGCAATGTGAGCCGTGCGATTAGTCCCTTATGTCCTCCATGACCTTCTGGAAGACAGTTCCGCTCTCAGTGATGGGGAGAATAGCCCTTTTGAAGATGGTGGCCCTACCCCGGCTCCTTAATTTCTTTACTACACTACCCATGTGGAGACTGGGGATACAGTTTAGAGGGCTCAAAACCCTGACTACGGAGTTTAGTTGGGGATCAGGACGCCAGAGAGTGGCATTAACCACAATGCAAAGCCCAACCATGGAAGGGGGCCTTGCAGTACCAGATTTTGAGCTGTATTATATAGCGGCTCAACTGTAGTGGCTGATTCAGGAAATTGCTCATACATGCAATACAGATCGGATCCCCGGCCCCTTTGTGCTGCCACTTCAGGAGCTCCTTCGAGTTCTCCTCCAGGTGCAGCACTTGGGCCATGATGACTCCACTGAGTTCCGCATATTGGCAAGGTGCTGGAACAGGGGCTTACAGAGAATATGGACGAAGATCCCATACTCTGCGGAGATGCCTCTAGACTTCCTACATTCACTTTCTCACTGGGTGATTGGCGGGGACTAGCTCTATGGATGGAGGCAGGGGTGATGAAGGTGGGGGACCTGTATTGGGATTTAGAGCTGCTCCTGTTCAAGGATTTCAGGACGGAATTTGACTTACCCCAAGGGCAGTTCCTCCTTCACAGCGCACTCACGTCGGAGATGTGGAAACATTGGGGTGGGGGGACCACAGAACCTACATCGTCCCAGAGCTGTCGATAAATAGCACTTTCAGCGGGTAACAGAACAGTTTCATGCCTTTATAGAGCGCTGCAGATGGACCAACAGCTGCCCCTACATATGCTGAGAGCTAGATGGGAGGAGGACCGGGGCATCCCTATTGAGATGAAGGATTGGGATAAGATAGTGGAACGGACGCCAAAGGTCTCTAGAAATGCACGTTTCAAACTACTATGTACTACACAGGTCATATTTGACGTCTGAATTCATAGGCAGATACTTCCGGGTGCTGGACACAGCCTGTCCCAGATGCGGGGAAGAAAGGGCCCACATCCTCCATATGTTCTGGGAGTACCCTGCAATTCATACTTTTTGGGAGGGAGACATACAAACTTGCCAAGCGCAGGATATCTCAGAACTGGAAGACAGCAAGAGGCCCGTGACTGGAGGTGTGGGGGGGAGCTGATTAAGTGGGCAGGGTGCAAGAGGAGAATCCTCCTAAGGGAGGCGCAGCGGGGCATGGGCAAAATAGAGGGTGCCCGAGAGTGGGGTGCACTGGTGGACTGCCTGACTAACCCAGAGCTGGATACACCGGCGAGATCTCCAGCGGGATCCCCATGATGACTTGGGCAATTAGAGCTGGAGCCAGGATCGGAACCTTCATGTAACCGGACCAAGGCCAATCCTGGGCACGGAGCTGAGCGCCCCCCTGAACCCGAGACCTAATGAGCTAACTCACTCACTGCTAGCACAGCTTCACATTGCTTAGGAGGTGATGTATCGACTCACGGGGGTGGGGGGGGGGAATTTTATTTTAATTATGACGGGCTGTACTGCCCAGGTTGTTGATGCTACCTGTAGCTCACGATACGTGTGAGTTGTAATCGTACATTTAGCTTATATCTGAAAACCTTAATAACATCTGTTTAAAAAAAAGAAAAAAATCCTGTCTGTATGTTGTGAAGATGTTGTTTGTTGCAACCTTTCCTCTCCCTTACACAAAGAAACAGCATTGAGATGCCAAATTCTTCATCATTTACTTCAATGAGTTACAGTATATTTTTTCTACAATTAAAGGATGTGAAAAATGGCTTTGACCTTACTTCAAGACACCTTTCCTTTTTACCCTAACTCGGTCTCCTACCTCAATGTGCACAGGTCTACTTCCATATGTAACATCATAATATTTTTTGCACACATCTTGTGCGCACTTCAGTTTTCGTTTCACTTTACCCGATGACCAGTCGGCTTTCCTAGCCGCAACCATTCATCCTACATTATCCTTAGTAATGAGTGTCCTCCCCCTCATTAGCATAAAAGGACTACATCCTGTTGAGTCACATGGAGTTATTATGAAGCCCAAATGTTGTGAAGTAACTCCTTCCTCCAATCTAGCTCATTGTTATTGGCCAGTTGTATAATATCCTTGATTACTCGTTAAATCTTTATACTGCACTATTACCAGCATGATGGTACAGCAAAGTGGTTTTATGTGTAATACCATTCCTCTCTAGAATTTCTTGAAGGCTTCTGGTGTGAACTGAGGACCATTGTCACATCTAATATGTTTTGGTAATCCTTTCAAAAAACTTTTTCTAAAAACCTTATTATGGTTCTAACATCCGCTTTGTGTACAATACCCACCTTTGGCCACTTAGAGAAATGGTGTACAATAACTATCAGAGGCCCTATTATGTATAGGGCGCACTTTTCTTGTTTGTGCCCTGGCAAACCTTAAAACAGGTGCGCCAGGCGCAAACAAGGAAAGTGCACTCTACTACATTAAAAATGCGCTGCCCCCGGGGCAGCCGCAAACTCGTGCTGCCCTAGAGGCGGTGCTTTCAAGTGAAATACGGAGCAGCTTTGAAGCAGCCACTCTGAGTTTCTCTTTGCAGATGGCAACCCGCCTACACTTTTAAAGGGGATGTCTGAGGTGGTCCATGGGACCCCTCCTTTCCCCTCGCTAGAGGGCTGCAATCAGGGCACCTGTCAGTAAACCTCCTGAGAGCTTCTGTGCCTCTGCGACCGCGTCTGTAATACGGCGCGGGCGCAGAGGCAAAGGGATTCCCTCATTGCATGGGGCCATGCCCACATGCAAATGAGGGAATGCACTCTTGAGGAGGCGCTGGCGCTGTATGTGTGCCAGCGCTTTTGGTATTACAGAAGGGACGCACAAGCAGCCCCTTCTGAAATACTAAAGTGACACAGGGGTGCACAAAGCGGGCGCAAACACCAGTTGCGCCCACAGGGCACTACTATAATATGGCCCCTGGAAATTATGTTCATCATTTTTCCACACTGGACATGCTACATTGATGCCTATTCTCTCCCACAGCATACTAGGACTACTTATGAGATGTAATGGTGGCTTAAAAGTGGGGTGAGTTTTTTCCGAATTTTCTCAAGACATGCAATTTCTTTCTTTTCTTTTGATTTCTAAATCTACACCTGGCCACCAGTAGGAATTCTTTACTCTACTTTTTGTCTTGTCTATGCCCAAATGTCTTTCATGGTAGATATCCAGAATTTTCAGCATTATACTAACAGGAGGAATTACTCTGCCACTTCTCATAATCAAACCTCCTTCAAAAGACAACTCATGCCTTAATTCCCAAAGTGTAGCTAAATCCTTCTGCACATGTTTTTCTCAGGCCACCCTTCTGTGATTCTTTTGCTTACTTCAACCAGAGTTTCATCCAAACTTTGGGCCTGCAACTGTTCATTCTCTAAAATGCTTGGTACCTCATCCAGAATGTTAGCAACACAAAATGTATCCAACTCCTTCTCACATGCTTCTTTTATGGGGGTAAGGGCATGCAACTTAAAAAATCCGCCACCACATTCATCACTCCAGGTACATCTCGCACCTCATAGTTGTAGTCAAGCAAACGTACCGATATTCGTGCAAGGTGTCATGAAGCATTATATAGCCCTTTTGTAGTTAAAACTTTTGTGAGCGGTTTATGGTCACTGCGTAACATGATTTTGTCACCCCAAATGTACTGCCTGAAATGTTCCAGGCCCCAAACACAAGCTAGTGCTTCTCGTTCAATGACCGAGTATTTCTCTTCTGTAGCAGTAATTGAACGAGAGACAAAAGCAATAGTTCTTTCTAGCCCTTCACATCTTTTGGGGTCAAGACCACTCCAATACCCTTACCACTAGCATCAGTGGTGACAATACTATGCAAAGCGTGATCGAACCCTTGCAGAGGCAGAGCATCACAAATGTCTTATTTGATAGATATAAATGCTATTTCACATTGCTTCGACCATTCAAATTTGTTTTTAAATTGTAGCAGTTGTCTCAAAACATAGGTTTTTGTAAAACAATCTCTCACAAATTTGGCATAGAATTCTACCAAACCCAAAAATGCATGTACATCGTTTTTATTTTTTGGTGCAGTAGCTTCTTTGATAGCCACTAGCAAATCTTTTTTAGGTTTGATGCCCTCTCCGGTTATCTCATGCCTCAAATAGGTGACTCTTTCTTGTGCAAATTTACACTTACTAAACTCCGCCATCAAGCCCTTTATCTCCAAAATTATCATCACTTGTAAGAGTTTCCGATTATGGTCCTCTCTGCTTCTACCCATTACCAGGATATCATCCTGAAAAATTAACAGGTCACTAATTTCTTTGAAAATGTCATGCATAAGTCTCTGGAACATGGCTGAGCAAAGGCTAAGCCAAAAGGTAGTCTTTTGAACTGTAAACACCCAAACGGGGTTAGAAAGGTAGCAGTGAGCTCAATGGTAGTGAATCATTTTATTCCATTAGTTCGCAAGATCATCTCACTAATTTTAGGTAGGGGAAACTGGTCAATTAAAATACTCGTTTAGATCTCTGAGATCTATGCACAATCTCAACTTCCCATTAGATTTCTTGGCTACTACTAATGGGGCAACCCATTCTGCAGATTTTACAGGCTCAATAATACCAGCTTTCTGTAACTTCTGTTACTCTTTCTCAACCTCACTTTTAATTGAAAAAGGACTGTTCCTAACCTTGTGGGTACATGGTTCTGCTCTGGATTTCAACTGTATTTTGTGTTGGAAACTGTTAATTTTCCTATTCTACCTGAGAATACCTTTGGAAATTTCTCCACAATACTCTGGCTAAGCTCATCTTCTGGTTGTAACAACAAGGCAGGATCTGGGCTATTTGGGTCAAGAGTAATGCCTAGGTCACCCTGATCAATCCAACAAAGTATGGAAGGTCCAGTGACGGACACATACAATTTGCCTAATGTTTTTCTATTCTTAAATTTTAATAAAAATTCTCTGTACCCAACCATTTCAATTGGCTCTCCAGTACTTTTCTTGGGTGTAATATCTGCTTTCTTTAATTTGTCTCTCAATACTGGTACAAATTTTCCCTGCCACACTCCTTCATTCACTATTGTATAAGGAGACCCTGAGTCTGCCACTATAGAGATATCCACACCTCCAATAGTTATTTCACATACTGTTTTTTTTCCATTTACCCTTCACACATAGAATATCTTCAACATTTATTACACATAAGTTAAGATCTCTATCATCCTAAGAACTAGATCGAACCTCAACTTCTGAATCAACAAATTATACAGCAGAATCTTTTTTAGATTTCTTTTGACAAACTGAAAAAAATTGTTGCATAATGCCACATTTTGAACATTTCTGCTTGCGTGCTGGATATTTTTTTTATCATTAGCTAAATGATACCTGCTTCCACATCTAGAACATTTCTTACGGTTTGCAGAGTTAGATTTATTTGCATTGTACATTTTACCAGAATCCTTCTCTCCTGCTACCTTATGAGAAGGAATCTTCACATTTCGTAACCTGGCAACCACTGAACTGTCTTCCTTAGAATTCTTAGCTTTCTCCTCAGATAACACCTCCTTTGCACATCTCCCTATTAATTTCTCACTCTTTACAATGTCAATGACCTCTTGAAGAGAAGACTCCCCTTTTGCCCAAAGTTTATCTTGTATGTTCGGGTTTGCTGCCTGCATTACAATTTTATCACAGATTAGTTAATCGTGAAGAGCACGGAACTGGTATATAAGAGCCAAATTTTGTAGAGCTCCTACAAAGTCCTCAATAGATTCATCTTTCTCTTGCTCCTTGTGGAAGAATTTATAGCGATCTACTGCAACACAAACTGTGAATTCAAAATAGTTAGATCTTCTGAGGCATTCGTAAATACATTTCCTTGGCCTTCAGGTCTTTGCTTTTTATTTATGCGTTTATATACATTTAAACCACGTACTCCTAAGTAATGCAGAAGTATTTTCTTCTTCCTTTCAGCAGTAAGATCTTAGTCCTCCTCAAAGATAGAAATGTAGTTCTCATAATACTCATGTCACTTTTCCCATTTAAATGTTGATTCACCTGAAGATGGTAAAAATGGTTGGGGAGGAGAAAGGTCCCATACATTTCCAGATGCCATATTAGCGCCGAGTAAATAAGCTCAGTAAAAAAACTGTAAATTCTGTACACAAGTACTTTCAAGAGTATACACACAGTAAATAAATTAGTAATTCAAAATTGTGCTAGTCACTGCTATTGTATCTTCTAGGCTACAACATAAAAGTAACTGTAGGTGGCTTTGTGTACCAATCTACCCCTACTAGAAAAAATGACCCACAAATTCCAATAAAAGTGTGCGTATCACTGAAAATGAAGCTAGCAGAAGAATGACACAACCTCAAATTTTAGTGTACGTGTCACTGTAATTGAAGTTGACAGCAGTAGAAAACATTTGCTTTATAGACATATGTACTTTGAAGATAAACACCTCACCATTTGGAAATGCATAAAGTTGGAAGTGTGTGCATCACTGCAGTTAAATGCACCTAACATACACAAAAATGTGCATTAAATATAGACTGTGTGCATCACTGTTGAAATTTGCACCAATTAGACTGAGGGTGTGCACATCACCATTGAAATATAAAACTAAAAAGGGTAGTGATGGATTTTACTATCGCACCTCTATTGGCATGTGCTAGTATATTTGTAAAACGAATCCCAAAAAGAATAATCTTATTGTGGTGCTATATGGTACAAATGCATCATACTACCCTATATGCATCTAATACATTGGTGAGACACCTCCGTTTACATAAGAAATTTATGTACCAAAGCACTCATATGTCAATAAATGGTGTTGTCACCATATATAATATTGCAAAGGGGAGAGGAGTTGGCCTAACGGCTAGGGCGGTCGACCTCGATTCTGGGGAACCGGGTTCGAGTCTCGGCAAAAACGCACAACATCCTGTGATTCTGGGCAAATCACTTAATCTCCCCGTGCCTAATAAAAATTAATGTGTCCTCATGTAACGCAATTGGTGCTATGTAAAGCGCTCCGATACCTGATACCTTCGGGTCAAGTTCGCGCTGTATAAAACTCCGTAAAAAAAAAAGTGACCACAATAAAAGATCAGGAGTCAAATGTTTCAATGAAGCTTGTATTAGAATCCGGAAAAGACAGCCGACACGTGTTTCGTCACACAAGTGACTTCTTCAAGGCTGTAATTACATATGTACAAAAGATATGTCAACCTATAACACACTCCGTGTATATACATTTTTTACATCCTATTTACATCTATTATGCTCCAAGCATTATATTGTGATAGAACTTCAGGAACAAAAAAATGCGAACCATGCAAGTGCCACATTTAAATCTAAAAAGAGTGTCGCCGATATGTGCACAAAAAATAGATAAACCACCCAGAACAAGTAGAGATAAATTTCCGTTGTGTGCTCCCCTATTAAGGGTGACAGTGGAAGAAAAAAAACAGAGAAGCAGATGTGATAGATATGAAAAATGTGTTCAAATCATGATCATCTCCATCGAGAATGAGTAAAAAGCGAAACAGAGAGTAACCAAAAATGATAGTGTCACATATAGGCTGCACCCATGAGAAAAGAATTTGTCCTTCGTAATAAGACTGACCTAATGCATCGGTCATGTAGTCACGATCCTGTAGATCAACAAACGTGAGTCAAAAAAATATCAAGAATTGGTGAGGAAAGAAAGTATCATATGGTTAGTTATCCAACCGTATTTAGCCAAAGGGGCGAGACTAGTGAATCAAGTATAACCCTGGTATCAAACTTACAATTTGAGCCAGAGTAAGGTAGAACATCCAAATGTCGTCAAAGGTATCCAACTGTTCCAAACCACGGGGGACCAAATTCCCAAATGGTCAATAATTAAAGAACGTGGTCCTTCGAAGATATAGTCATGTTAAAAAAATATCCTTGTTATTAGTTCCAGGCCTATTCAATGAAATCCCCAGAAAGAGATTTCTTTAGTTTAAATGTGTCCCTGTTAAGGACAACTTACAGTGAAAAATAATATCCCATTGCAGCCAAAGTAGGTTGACCATACGAGTGTCATCAAAGGTATCAAACGTTTTCAAGTGCAGAGGCCCAAGTGCTAGCCGGTCAATAACCAAAAAGCATAGTCCTGAGTAGGCATTGTAATATCAAAAAACATCCTTTTATTAGATATGGCTTGTTAATTGCGAACCTCCAGAAGAGATTTCTTAAAATAAATTGTCTTGCTAGTAAATACGACTTACAGTAATAGATACTGGACAGATGTCTCCTTAACTCTGGTCGAGCCTTCCCACTATCGAGAATGTGGAACCCTTGAGGCAAAACAATGTAATCACAGAGTTCTTCTCCACCAATGCGATCAGTTACCTGAGTTGTAATAGCAATAATTATACTTTAAAAAGATATATATACTGAAGCTAAAGTATATCTCACACGTTGCATTTTGCATAAATCGACCATAAATGAGTCCAGAAGTATCCCACCTGGATAAAAGTGTACGTCTTGCTGTCAGGAGTTGCTAATGGTTAGTGCTGTCAACTGTAGGTGGCTTTGTGTACCAATCTACCCCTACTAGAAATAATTACCCACAAATTCTAATAAAAGTATGCGTATCACTGAAAATGAAGTTAGCAGAAGAATAATGACACAACTTCAAATTTGAGTGTGCGTATCACGGTAATTGAAGTTGACAGCAGAAGAAAACATTTTCTTTATAGACAGATGTACTTTGAAGATCAACACCTCACTATTTGGAAATGCATAAAAATGAAAGTGTGTGCATCACTGCAATTAAATGCACCAAACAGACACAAAAATACGCATTAAATATAGGATGTGTGCGTGTGCATCACTGTTGAAATTTGCATCAATTACGTTGAAGGTGTGCATATCACCATTGAAATATACCCCAAATAGGTTGAGGGTGTTTGAGCATCACAGATAATTCAACGCGCCGTACACCTCTTTCAGTAGCGTTTTGGGGCAGCAGATGTGTATAAGTCAGTATAAAATGGCTGCTGACGTAGGGTACGACCACCCAAACCAAAATGGCAGGCAATTACGTGCGGCGGCGATCCTAAATTAAAATGGCCACCATAGATGACATGCATACGCACGTTTTGGTAGACTTATGCGTGGCATTCCAATGGCATAGAATGCTACCAACAGCCAGAGTCGTACGGTTAGGACACTCCTAAGGTAATAGTACTTACATAAATCTTCATGTGTCTCCGGTAACGAGTGTAGTCAAAATCTCTTACTGAGTCGTTATTACATATGCGCTGCCAAATTTCCTCAAGCCGTCTTCTTCCGAAACACTGCCATTCAGCAGGTTGCCATGCCCAGAAGGCATAAAACGTTGCGTTGGTTCTTCGAAGTGTCAGGGTCCAAGCAAGCTTGTCGCCAACTTTGTAAAGAATCTGTTTGTAACTGGAGTCTTGTAGACATATTCTTTATTGAGCTAAAACCCTGACAGCATCTGGAAAATAACAGACTTTCCTCACAGGGTGCCGCTGTCAACTGCCTGCTGTCAACTGCTACTCTCTACACCTCAGTCCAAGGTTCCACCTTAGAGCCTACTGACCTCACAATGCTCGTTGGCATTGCTGTAGGGTGCCTCATAGGCTACCAACAGGAAAGCACCATAACATGCTACATCATCACAACAGAGAGGTCTGGTTTTCTTTGTAATTAATTGTTTTATGTGCAGTATCTTTTTCTTACCTTTCTTTCCAAAAATGCTGGAATGAAACAGGCAGAGTTCTGCACCCTTTATTGCGTCCCTATCATGTTCCAACACTTGCACAACACTGGTCTGGCACAGCCCTACTGGAGCCTGGACAACAGCTAACTGAATGGAACAGTATGCAAATAGATTACAACCTTTTATTCCCCTGAAAACATGGTTACACGCTAGCAATATTCAACAGAGTTCCAAGTTACTTGTTCCAGACTTTTTTAACTTTCAGTTTTGTAGGTGCCTAAACCAGCAGCAGCTCCTCCGCTAAGGCGGAGGAGCATCGCCCCACTGCTTTTAGCAGTGCAAAAAAGGAAATATAAAATGATAATAACACAATGTTACTATCATTTTATTTTTCCCTGCTGAGGCAGTTTTACAGGGTGGGGCTAGGCTGATCATAGAGCAGGGGGAGGAGTGGTTGAGGCACTTTCTAAGTGCGCACGAAGGTTTGGCTGGCCGTCTTGGGCCTGCCAAACAGTCATGCGCACTTTGCATGTTCTCCACCAGGCTGTATGACAGCCTGGTGGAGAACATGCACAGGCTCATAGTCCCTTTCTGAGTGCCGAACCACAGCGCTCAGACCAAGCACGATGCTGCTGTCATGGTGACAGCAGCGTCGTGATTGGCTTAGGGGAGCCTGTGTGCTTCCTGCTTCCATTCTGGGACTCTCTGGAAGGGAATCGGAGGAGAGATACGGCTGGCCAAAGAGGTAAGTAATTTTTTTCTACACCCCAACCCAGGGGCGGCTCCTCCACGTGGGCGTCAGAGCTTCGCCCCACTGCTTTCTCGCAGGTATAAATACCATTTTACGTTTCTGCTTCTCGCACTGTGAGAAAGCAGAAGGGTATGCCTGGTTGGGGCGGCCGATCAAACCAGTCATAGCACTCTCCGTTTTCTTCATGTAGGCTGCTAAGCAGCCTGCATGAAGAAAACGGCCTCCCCGTAGACGCCTGTAAGGACGGCGTCCTAGCCAATCACAACGCTGCCATTGCAGCATTGTGAATGGCTTAGGGGAAGAGAGGGAGGCTGCTTGCTTCTGCTTCCTGTTTGCAGAGAGCAGGAGGCGCGACACGGGAGCCCGGCACCGGAGGCAAGGTTTTAAAAAATAAAAATAAAAATGCATTCAATTAACCCCCTACCCCCTCGCGACCCCCCGCCCCCCCACCCGCGATTCATGCTAGCCGCGACTGCCCCACCCCTCTACCCAGCCCCGCCACGCCACCATGTCTACATTAAACCACTGGTCTCGCTTTTTAAAACCTATAAGATCACAGTGATTAATTATGCAGACAACACTCAACTGATTTTATCTCTTAACAATCAGTCTGATGTGATCAGCAATTTCCAGACCTTCATAATGGACATTTCAAAACGGATGAGTGTAAATTCACTGAAACTAAATAGGCGTAAAACAGAGCTCCTTTGCTGTTCCTCTGGTAGAGTGCCGGTACCCTTGCCCTCCATCTTTTGGCCAAAGTCCGCAGAGACTCCTCTTAATGCATCGGAGAAGGTCCGGAATCTTGGAGTAAGGCCGGACGAACATCTTTCACTTTAAAAGCATGTTAATGGATTAGTTGGGGTCTGCTTTGCTCTTCTTCGGAGCCTCAGAAAGCTCTTTTCAATGTTACCTGCCCAGGCCAAATCTTTAATTGCCCGGTGTGTAGTGCTCAGCATGCTGGGCTATTGCAATGCCCTTCTCTTGGGAGCTCTCAATTACTCAATTAAGAACAGTGCTTTAAATGGGGAAAAAAAAGTGCAGGTACTCATCAAATTGAGCTGTGACCTGGGGACGTGGCAAGAAGGCGGGGCTAGGAGGCGGAACAATGGGCGGGGCTAATGTCACTTTAAAGGGCGCAAGTAGGCTGTAGGCTAAACATTGCATGTTTAGGGCCACCAATATCACCGTCTTTAGTATGCTTTATCTTTCTGGTTATGGACTAACAGAATGCTATACAGCACTGACCTTGACGTGCGGCCCCTGATCAACAGCAGCACTAGGCTGCAGCCTACTCAACTTAACTGACATCAAAAAGATGTTAAATAAACATGCAAGCATTTATTTAAAGGTTAAGTGACGTTAAAAAAAGAAAGTAACTAGGGTGTCCTGCAGCTCTTAACTTTACCAACACTAATTTTTAAACACATCTTGCAGCAAGAGTGTAAACAATATATAAAGTCTCTTCCCAATTAAAAAAGTGTTATCTTATTAACATGCAGAACCGCTTATCCTTATTACATCAGATTATACCAGTGCGTTGATAAGCATTTTTCGTTTAAAGTGATATTTTACAAACGTGAATTTAAAAACATGAATTCTTCCCACCACCCTGACAATGCCAATATTGAACTTATGTTCATCCTCTTGAGCGGCCTGGGCTCCTATTATACATGATCACAATAATTTATCAATCAAACACAGGGGAGGATTTTGTAAAGCGCATATTCTGAAGTAATATTGCGAGGTTCTCCAATATGTGATAATGAAGTAAAAGAAGGAAAGTATAAACAATTGCATAGGATCACACAATTTGGTAAAGTGGGGAAGCCAGGATTAATCCCAGATTTTCTGATTTCTGGTCAACTGCACAATGTGAAACCAGAAAACCTGGGATTAATCCTGGCTTCCCACTTTACCAAATTGTGTGATCCTAGGCAAACAAAAATGTTAGTGAGAACCCATGATATTCACTAATCCGCTTGTTAGGTACAAATCTAAACCCCAATTCTGGTGTAAATTGGAGAGTTGTATAAAGGACAACAACCATAAAAACGGCAAAATACTTTAGACCAAAACAGTGTATAGCACTCCAGGGGCCATCAAAAAGGAAAATTCCACGTCTGTCATTTTTTAAAAGCCTGCTAGCCCAGATACCAGTCGCTGCTGCCCAAACGTTTTAATTGTACAAACACCTGGCCTGAATAAACGCCATAGAACCAGACCAAATACAGAAGTATAATTGGGTTAGGGGGGGGGTCACACCATACAAACCCTCCTGAAGATCTGCCCTTGGAGAGAGGAGCCGGGCCAGCAGCGAGGACCAGAGTGAAACAGCAGCAGAGGCAGAAACAGCAGGAAAGGAATTTATTAGATTCCTTTCGTTTTGTTTCTGCCTCTGCTGGAACGCAGGATTGGATGGGCCCCTTGGAGAGATGTAATGCAGGGCACCAGGGTGAAGTGCAGCAGCCACCCCTGCATTACACAAGCACACTAATTTGTTTCAGGCACAGTAGTCTGAAACAAATTAGTGTGCTTGTGTAATGCAGGGGTGGCTGCTGCACTTCACCCGGTGCCCTGCATTACATCTCCAAGGGGCCCATCCAATCCTGCGTTCCAGCAGAGGCAGGAACAATACAAAAGGCGTGCAGGGTACTAACCTATGTACCGGAGGAGTTGATGAAGAGGGTTCCTCGCTGGGTCTGACTGGCGATGGCAAATCCCGTCACGAATGCTCTTCTTCTGTGCCGGAAAGTGGTGATCCTGTGGCTCTGCTTTCCGTCCTGCGAGGGGAAACCGAAACGGGAAAACCAGCCTAAACTGGCCTTTTTAAAGGGCTTCCGATCCTTCGCGCCAAACAACTACCTGGCTGGTGACGTCAGACGTTGCTTGGCTGTGCCACGTCACTACCGGTGTGAAACCGGTGTGAAATGGCCATCATCTGAGCCTGTGTCACAGTGTAAAAATGTGACGCATGCTCACTAGACCCGAGACGCCGACCTGATTGAATGAGTACCGGTACTCTCCTTTGTAAGGAAAAAGTGCCGGTACTCTTGAGGGGGAAAAAAAAGAAGTGCCGGTACTCAGTACCGGTGAGTACCGGCCCATTTAAAGCACTGATTAAGAAATTGGACAGAGTTCAGATTGCTACAGCCAAATTGACATTAAATAGATCACGAAACTCCTCCGCTTCCAGTGCTCTTAGGGATCTTCACTGGTTTCCCATTAACAGAGGATCCTTTTTAAATCACTTTGTATTTTATTCAAAGCCCTCCAAAATGAGGCTCCAAAACCATTGCAGACCAAACTGAGGAAATACACTCCAGAAAGGCTGCTACGCTCAGCTACAGCTACTCTTGTTCAAGAATATAGATTCAGTAGGGTGCATCAAGGAGGGCGTGCTTTTTCAATTAAAGCCGCGCAGACATGGAATAAGTTACCAGCTCAATTAAGATCCCAGAATGATCTGTATAAGTTCAGGAAAGCCCTCAAGACCTGGTGTTTTCCTAAATAATACTGACCAGAACAACAGCTGCTCCTTCTGTATTGCTGCTTCTCTTTCCCCTCCTCTGCCTTTTCCCTGGACTGTAGCATTACTAGTGCTAGGATACCAGTCTGAACACAGTGTGCTCTATAAATACGCCATACAGTACAATACACCCCCGATCCGTGCCAGCCGCCACTGGCCCAAACCCATAAAGCATTGAAACCGCAATAACCATTTCTCCAGTACTTTTAAGACAATTAATTGCCATATTCACTTCCTACATAACAAGTCCTCGAGGGAAGAATAGATATACAAAATGAATATTAGCAAATATACATATCGGAAAATCAACTAGCAATTTAAAAAATAGAAATGGGTAAAAGACAATCCAAACTGAAAAGAAGCCTGTCTTTCTGCGTTTTGATCTTTTGATGCATTGGATGTTGTTGAACCATGAAGAGGACACAATAACTTCAACAGGATTTCTCTAGTCTATATAGTACAAAAATCTACTTTTTCACTGAATCATGTACACCAAATATATTAAATATAACCAAGTTCCTACATATCATATTGCTAAACATATTTGCTTCCACACAGGGGAGAAAAAGGATAACAGTGCCAAAAGTATTTACAAGTAATTTAACTCAAGACAATTTTTATAGAAAATTCAAAATAGAAGAAATCTATATTTTACTACAATAAGAATATCCCTCCCTCTATGTAAGTGTGCGCACACGCACAACAACCAATCCCTGCTCTGGATAATTAGCACAGCTTTAGTTCTCCATGAAAGGGCTCAGTCAAATTAGATCTGAAGACTAAACTAAAACTTATGTCTATTCAGTGATTTCAGAGGGTGGAAAGTAAAAATAGTGAAAACTCAGAGAGGCAGATATGCAAAGGAAAGAAATATAGGCAGTGAATATGAGTACGCAGTTGTTACATAAATCGACTTAAAGGAAGGCGTGAATAAACATTCACCAAAAGGCAATCTCGAAAGCCTGAAATAGGAGAGATGGCCAACGTATTGTCAAAACAGCTGCCAAAGCGAATGACACAAGTCCATGTTGAAGATGGCGTTAAGGAAGGGCAATCGTACAGACCATTCGTCTACAGAAAGCAGCACTGTATTAAGTATTGAACCAATTACAGACTGTAAAAGACAAAGCAAACATTTGTGATGGAATATAAAGAAAGATTCGCCGAAACAATGAGCTAATGAATGACTCACAGGATTTCTCAAATTTCTTTTGTAGAATGTCTCCTGACTATGGAACTAAAAATGAACTGGAATACAATGCAGCTATTACATCTAATAGGATAACGGTAAAAGCTACATCAATAAAACAAAACTGCACAGTTATATGGAAATACAAGTATGTTTGGACTTTCACTTCACTGTATCGACATATTTTGGTAAAGCCATGATTAGATGGCAAGTATGCAGCACCATATTAATTGGTGAGGGTATCAAACAATCAATCAATCAGGATTATAAAGCACTACTCTTCACCCCTGAGTGTATCTGGGTGCTGAGGTCTCGCTGGTCTCAGCCGAAAAGCCAGGTCTTGAGTTCTTTTATGAATTCTGCCAGGGTGGGTGATTTTTGTAGGTGGAGGGGCAGGTCATTCAAGGCCTTTGTGACGAGATAGGAGAAGTCGCGACCTCCGCTGTGGCTGCGGAAAATGCTGGAGGTGCGAGCGAGCATAAGGCCTTCAACAAGGGGGCAGGCCCCTAAAATGGCTGGTGGAGCCCACTACGGAGGTCTCTAAGGCTATTACAACATTCCGCTCCTAGAGGGCAAAATGTTCTAATTTGTAAAACAAAGACCTCACGGAGCCTGAGGGGGTTGAAATCCCCTCGGGCTCCGTTAGGCCTTTGTTCACAGCAACAGCTGTAAGCAAGCATTGGAATGTTAATGCTACGGGCTTCTTCCAGACATTAACCCCTTCGGTGCTCACAACGGCCCCCGGCCGTCACGCGTCACGGTGGGCGTGTGCGCACGACGGCCGGGGGCCGTCCGAATCCCACCCACTAATACAAACGCCCGCACATCGCGAAAATTCGCCGCGCACGCAAGGGGTTAAAAGCCCAGAGCACTCCATTGTCTTCAATGGAGCGCTCAACATTCCAATGTTCTAATATAGCCTTATAGCCCGCTGCTGAGGGCTATAACTCGGGATCAGGGCCTTTAACAACCGGTATAGCCTGAGGCAGAAGGGCTATACGGCTATTAGAACATTCCACCCACTAAGGGTAGAATGTTCTAAATTAAAAATGGAGAAACAAAAAGACAAACATTGGAATGTTGGAGCGCTGGGCTTATACCAGCCATTATAAGCCCAGAGCAACTCCATTGTCTTCAATGGAGCTCCCAACATTCCAATGTTCTAATAAACTGTAAAGATACAGAGAATGGAGAGATTGTTAACATTGGCTCGTGAGACGGCAGGAGGTTGGTAAATTATTGATCCACTTCCCCACTGTGGCTTTATCTGGATTCAAACAAGAATGGTGGATTTGACATACAGACCTTCAGTAATAGTTAATTCTCACCAACTTGAGTTTTCAGGTGCGGGTGTCGTACTTCACCCAGGCTGTAACCTTTGTTTACAGGCAATTACATTATTTGGTACGGTATGAGCAAAGTTAACTACACTTCTTTCAATATTAGCTTTTTTTTCATTACACATGCCTACACTTTTCTATCACCATAGTGTTCGTCCCAAATATTTTCGAATGTAATATGTTGTTGAACTTTAGAAAATGTAAAGAAAAAATACAGTACAAAAATATTTTTTCCGGCATTTAATTCAGCATTTAATTCAGTACTCCGAATAAGGTGTGTAAAATGTTCTGATTTACGTAAGAAAGTAGCTGCACATTCCTGATTTCACTGAATATAGTTTCGGGAGAGGGGGGTGGGGGATTTCCCATTCTAAAGCAAGGGCACCCTTTGGTTGTTTTTAACCAAAATAAAGTCCTCAGTTCCATCTTTCACTATGAGGCAGCAAGCAAGGAAGGGGAGGGCGGGGTCGATCTTTAGGACGACCTCTGTCACTGGGAACAGATTTGAAAGAGGGAGCCGCGGTCTTATTCAGTAGCCGTGTGCCCTGCCTGCTTGCCATCTGCCAAGGGCCTGCGCAGGCAGCAGATGTGCGCTCAACACCGTCAAACGTGTGACGGAAGACGTCATTCGGGCCGCGGGGAAGAGAGGGCTCCTAATCTTTGTGAAACTTTTTTTTGCGATGGAAACAATGAAAGGGCTTCTAGTTTTGACTTTTTCTATGGTAGGTGTTCAAATAAAGTGACTCAGCTCGCATTTTTGCACGCATTATGTATCCATGAAAATATTCCATTATATATTAGGAAGCAGCGCCTGTAGCTGAAAACGAATATATAGGAAGCTGTAGCAAAGACTGTAGGTCCGGGGTCCGTGTACTCACATATGCAGCGTTGGCACATTAGATTGAGCCGGCAGGAGTGGAAAGATAGACTTATAATGTAGTTTCCCATGCAATGCAAGCACTGGAGTGGAAGTGGAAGGATATTCCCAAGTAGCTTTTGATGACAGATGAAATAACACTGGGCTTAGCCAAGAAGTGATTGTGAAAGTCTCAAGCCAATGACTGCAAAAAGGCGACCGAAGAAAGCCAATGCTAGAAAGTAGCAGAACCAAAGCCCATATTATTTATATTTTAGGAAATAAGTCTTTTTGACATGAAAGGGGCAGGCCCAAAGCCCATTCTATTTATATTGTAAGAAATACATCTTTTTACATGAAAGGGGCAGGCCCAAAGCCCATATTATTTATATTTTAGGAAATAAGTCTTTTTGACATGAAAGGGGCAGGCCCAAAGCCCATTCTATTTATATTTTAAGAAATAAGTCTTTTTGACAATAAAGGGGCAGGCCCAAAGCCCATATTATTTATATTTTAGGAAATAAGTCTTTTTGACATGAAAGGGGCAGGCCCAAAGCCCATTCTATTTATATTTTAAGAAATACGTCTTTTTGACAAGAAAGAGGCAGGCCCAAAGCCCATTCTATTTATATTGTAAGAAATAAATCTTTTTACATGAAAGGGGCAGGCCCAAAGCCCATTCTATTTATATTGTAAGAAATAAATCTTTTTACATGAAAGGGGCAGGCCCAAAGCCCATTCTATTGGTATTTCAAGAAATAAGTCTTTTTGACATGAAAGGGGCAGGCCCAAAGCCCATTCTATTTATATTTTAAGAAATACGTCTTTTTGACAAGAAAGAGGCAGGCCCAAAGCCCATTCTATTGGTATTTTAAGAAATAAGTCTTTTTGACATGACAGGGGCAGGCCCAAAGCCCATTCTATTGGTATTTTAAGAAATAAGTCTTTTTGACATGAAAGGGGCAGGCCCAAAGCCCATTCTATTGGTATTTTAAGAAATAAGTCTTTTTGACAAGAAAGGGCAGGCCCAAAGCCCATTCTATTGGTATTTTAAGAAATAAGTCTTTTTGACAAGAAAGGGCAGGCCCAAAGCCCATTCTATTTATATTGTAAGAAATACATCTTTTACATGAAAGGGCAGGCCCAAAGCCCATTCTATTTATATTGTAAGAAATACATCTTTTTACATGAAGGGGCAGGCCCAAAGCCCATTCTATTCATATTGTAAGAAATACGTCTTTTTGACATGAAAGGGGCAGGCCCAAAGCCCATTCTATTTATATTTTAAGAAATAAGTATTTTTGACAAGAAAGGGGCAGGCCCAAAGCCCATTCTATTTATATTGTAAGAAATAAGTCTTTTTGACATGAAAGGGGCAGGCCCAAAGCCCATTCTATTGGTATTTTAAGAAATACGTCTTTTTAACATGAAAGGGGAAGGCCCAAAGCCCATTCTATTGGTATTTTAAGAAATAAGTCTGTTTGACAGCTGCACTGACAAAACTCAGAGGTAATACTCATCTTTTCACTATTTACTCAAGTTAATGTTTACTTCACATACACTGTTCTGAAAGCAAAAGCTATTTCCACAAGACATACTTTAGAAGAATTACAAACACAAGCCATTTCTTTTAAAGGTCTCTTGACTCGAATCCTAAAGTATTTTCTACTGCATCAGGTGTATAATACATATGAAATGTAATATACTATTCAGGTGGCTTTTTTCTTAACACCAAAAGGAGCTTCCAGAGGACCTGTAGTGAGAACACTCAGTAAAATGGAGACTAGTTTCGGAACATGAACACAGGTGTGCAAAATAAATGAGGTACGCCTTTATTACTACAAGGTTGTACACCTAGACTTGAATGCAACATTATATATCAGGCATCTCCTACGAGTAGCTCGTAAGCTACTGGTAGCTCTTAAGCTATCTGTAAGTAGCTCTCCTGTGTGCAGCTCAGTGAACTAAATTAGAAGCGTTTGCTTGATTGCATTATTATGTCTATCCCCACATTGAAAATCTGTAATCGAGACGAAAATGTGTGCATTTTCAAAATTCATAAGCTGATGATTGGAGAAAAGTGCTTAAATTAAAAAAAATATTTAAAGCTGATATTTGATAAAAAATCAAATGATGTTGGGGAGGCTATTAATAATATTATTAACTTGGTGCTAGGGGCATTCGCAGCTATGGCTGTTATGTATTACCATGTAGAGGCATTCCACATTGACAAAATATTTTTTACGTTGTTACTGGCAACCGTGCATGATGTACTGAGGCGATCGCTGCTGGTATTCTTGCGTATTGTGGCCACTAATGTAATCTTCTCGCATGTGGTTACCTTTACATCTCTAATAATATTAGTAGTTGGGCAGGATTTTCATTGAACATAAGTAGCTCTTATTACAGAAATGATTGGAGTCCCGTGTTATATATGTTTTATACAATCTGCTTTACTCTGGGATTTAGAAAGGGCAAAGTTAATAACTGTTTGTGCGCAAGAGAAAATCATTAAATTTTGGTGAATACACTTTTGAAAAGGTTCTAGTTGAATTTGGGTAATTGTCTTTTTTAAGAGACCTATTAATTTGTTTTCTGTACTGATCTTTTTTTCTGAAAATGCGGTTTGCCTGTGTTTCTGGTTGTGCTGATTACATTCAGCATAATTCATTGGTGCCGGCTGGATCCCGCTCACTTCCTCCACTGATTAGGGGCTTGGGGGACAGCCACCAGAGGAGGTCTGCCCCCAGGCTGGTTGGACAGGTGGTACAGTCAGTGGGGGGCCATGACAGACTTGGACGTTTCTCATAGGTCGGGGCAGTGGTTAGGTTATAGATACAGGGGTTTTGGGCTACCAGTCACCATTTTGTGTTGAGGTAACGTGGTGGCAGGTGGCTCAAAAGATAGGGTCAGATTTGTTGGAGATTTGTTAGCAGATTTTGTTCGAGGAAGAGTAGTAAAGGTAATGGATTTGAAAGTGTTGGACGCGAGGCAGGTCGCGAGGACCTCTTGGCAGATAGCACTGTGGCGGGTGCGGAGAAGAAAGGATGCAGCCTATGCACCGCACGTTAGAGGGGGTGGCAGCTGCAGTTTTGACTTGCTCGCCACTGCACCACACGGGTGATTGGTGGCCCAATGAAGACGCTGGCAGGGAAGGTGGTGAGAGAGCGGCAGCAGAGGTTTTACTGCACGGGGCGGGAGGCATTACGTTGCAGGGGTTGGCAGACCCAGGGGTGTGGCCATAAATGAAAGGGAGGAGCATGAGAGAGGCCCATTGAGGGAGTGAGCCATGATGTCGGCAGATGGCCACTTGGGGGCTGGATTAGGCACACCAGGAACATGGGAGACTTTGAAGGCTGCAGAAACAAGATGAGTGAGTCCAGAGAAAGACATGGCAGTTATGCAGGCTCCTGAGGAGTTAGTGGGACACCTGGTCCACTTTGGGTGGTCAGGCAAGGGCCAGGTGCAAATGAGGGATTAACTGCGGGCGGACGGGGCAGAGGTGGAGGTAGGTACGGTTGAGGTGTCTGGTAGAGATGGAGATAGCGCTGTAGCCTCTTTTTAAGTGTGATCCTCTGCTATAGTGCAGCCCATGCTTGAATGGAGCAATGAGGAAGGGGAGGACACAGGGGACAGACAAGAGGGGAGGATGCTAGTGACCAGAAGGACCCCTTTAGTTTTAGGGACAGTGTGGTGAGGCCGATAAAGGTGTATGATAGGAAACCAGTGGACAGAGCAGAGCTTAATTTGAGCCAGTGGTTTCCGGTGCTCAGCACCGGCACTTAATTATCAACACTGGGTTTTTCATGAGCACCAGTTAAGGGCATTTATGGTAAGCATTGGGAGATTAAGTAATTTGCCCAGAATCACAGGATGTTGAGCTGACGCGGAAACTCGAACCTGGTTCCACAGCTCCGAGGTCGCAAGCTCTGGCCATTGCACCCCATCCTCTCCCCACTTTCATGGTCAGTAGTTTGTTCTGTTTTAGGCAGAACTAACAGGAGAAATGGGCCGGTGCAAGTTGCCTCCTGATGAGAGCCCCAACACTTATTTTTCTTTTACAAATTAACCACTGGGGCAGAGAGGTCACTAAGGCGGTCAAAGGGGCACTAAGCAGAGAAGCTGGGGGATAAGGGGGGGGGCAGAGTGAAAGGAAAGGGGGCAGAGTCAGTACTGGGGGTCAAGGTTTGGAGACATCAGGACTCTGGAAGACAGATGAGGAACAGGAGATAAGGGCCAGTGTTGGACATTGAGTGTGAGTAACAGAGGACAGGCAGCAGAAAGGGTGAGGGAAGAGGAGTTTTAATTCACCGGACCTCATCACTGATTGTTCAGTTTCAGGTCAGGTTGTCGACGCAGAATTGGAAAAGTCTAGTGTGGCTCATGTACCCCAGGGTGAAGAGACGGTAAGGTCCCAGGCAACCCACTTGACGGCAGCGGTGGACCATGGTGTGGCAATGCGGGGAAGGTCTGGTGGGGCTGCTTTGTCATCACAAGGAAGGTCTGGTGGAGCCTCTTCCACATCGGCGCTGGGGAGGTCTGTTGTGGCCCCTCAGAGAAGCATGGAACAACAGTCATTGCAGAATTGGTGGGACAGCTGCATTTTTGATGAGAAGATCCCGGGTGTGAGTGGAGTACAGTGGTAAATGGAGGATGTGGGGATGAATTGGTGCTTGACTATGATGAGGATGAACAGAAAAAGGCAACTGTGGTGTAAGTGTCGCCTAGTGATCATAATATTGTGGTGCTCAACATTATCGTCACATCCGTTGCCACAACGTGTTATGGCAAGATCCCAGAATAATCCGTTGACCCTAGTCCAAAATAATAGAGCAGCACTATTTTTCTTGATATGATGAGGATGAGCTAGGGGAAGCGGTGGACTTGTTGGAAGGTGAAGAGATTTGGTGGCAAGGGCATGAGGAGAGTGCAAGGTAACCAGGCCTCTCCTAGTGTGTTGCAGCATGGGGTCTGTGGGAAGGCGTCAAGAGAACACATGGGAAGGCCATGGATGACAGCAGGCTGACAGGACAGCAAGATTTGGTGTGGGCGCTGACCTTAAAGCCAGGTAAGCAGTTGCTGAGCAAGAGGCTACCCATTATGGTTTCAACGGGAGTGGGGAAAGATGCAGATGATTCACCTCAGACAATGGTGAGGTTAAGAAAAGGCACATATGTTACAGACAAGAGAACTGAACACAAAAAAGGGAAGATAAAGAGAAGTTGATTGGGGAGGGACTGAAGGTGCGGACTGAAGAAAATAAGGTGGTGGAAGAAAATGGGCCAAAGGACAGTGAAAAACTATAGGAGTAAGAGGTGGGAAAGACTAGCGCCAAAGAGCGACAGGACAATAAGGAAAAAGACAAAAAAAAGAAAGCAAGTAGCTTTAGCTTAAGAAATTGCCATATAGGGGTTAACAAAGCCTTATGGTCTCTACTAAATAGAAGATTTGAAAAGAGGAGTGCATGGAGGTTTTTAAACTTCTCCATAGAGAGGTGAGGGCTAAAGAAGGGTCCAAAGAAGAAATGTATGAACTGACAAAAAGGCCTAGAGTCCTGGCAACAATGGAAAACTGGACAGTGGCATTTTTAACTGCCCAAATGTGTATTGCGAGAAATTTCTGGAGTGCTGTGTCGTCCTATTGAAATATATGGATGTCATACAGAAAGCACACATAACATTTGGGGGGTATGCCTGTGTAAGGTATGAGGAGGTGTTCAGGGTGCATTTGGCAGAGGCTGCTGAAGGGAATTGGGGGGAATTGGATAACAATCTGTGGCTGCACACAATGGGACCAGCGAGGCCGGAACCCACGGTCTTCGCAGTCAGTGAATTGCAGATGGTCTATAGGCCCTTTCATGGGTGTCCCACCAAGGGAGGTGTGGGAGCAGGAGGCAAAGGAGAGCCGGGATGGAGGACAGTGCATGCTGGACTTTCAACAGGGGGTTCTGTAATAGGGAATATTATATGTTCCGGCTTTAATGTTCTAAATGTGCAGGACCGCACCCGCTTATCCATTGTGGGGGATACATGGAAGGAGTACAGAAGGTGCGAGGGGGGGGTGGCAACCACAAGCTCAGCGAATGGAGCTGAGAGGGGTGCAGGGAGATGTGGGAAAAGGCTCTTATGTCAGTTAAGGTGCATAAACGAACTTATTGGCTGCTGTGTTATGGAAGAACAGATGATGCTAGGCTACTTTTGGAGGGTTTTTACAAGGGGATTAGCCTGGGTACACAGGTCTATTGTTCGGCGCTGAGCGGAAAACTTGAAATTAGCAAGCGAACACCCATAGGTGGTGAGGGACAAATTGGACAAAAAAGTACGGGAGGGAAGGATGGCTGGGCCATTTGAGGACTGGCCAATGGATAGATTAATTGTATCACCTATTCATGTGGTTGCTAAAAAAAAAGAAGGAACATTTCAGATTGATCCAACATTTGTCATGGCCAGAAGGGCAGTCAGTGAATTACTAAATTTCTGATGAGTTGTCTTCAGGTTCCTATTCCACTGTGGATGTAGCAATTGATTTGGTAAATACAGTGAGAGAGTGGGCACTCATGGCAAAAAAGTAACGTAAAGTCAGCATTTCGGCTGTTGCCTGAACACCCAGCTGATTTTGAACTACTGGCTGTTCAGTTTGAGGAAACATGGTACATGGACAAAGACTTGCCAAGGGGTTGTTCAATTTCCTGTGCATTATTTGAGACATTAAGGGCCAGATTTATGACGTTTTTGCATCCCCCTTGCACCTCACAGGGGGCGCAAGGGTGACGCAAAACCTATGGGAGATTTATCTAGTCACACAAGGCCACCCTGCATGGCCCTGCATGGCTTGATAAATCTAGAATAACGCAAGACAGGGCAAATCCCTGCCTTGCATTACTCTGCCCCAGGGAGGCTTTCCATGGGTGGAGCGTGGGTGTTCCCACGCATCCACCCACAGATGAGGCATTCCCAGATTTACTATTAGCGGTAGACCTGTTAATGCGTCAAAATACTACGCCTCCCCAGGTGAGGTGTAACAAAGAGGAATATCTTTATTTCTTCTCATTCTTTCCTCTTTCTACATGTGCTGCATTCTGCAGCACACATAGAAAGAGGGAAATGCCACTCAGGATTGTTTTTGTGCAGGAAGGTGTCCCTTTCTGCACAAAAACAATCCTGCTTACAACACAAGTACCCTTGCACCATAGTGCAAGGCTGCCTGCATTGGCGCTAGGCAGCCAAAAGTGTGCCAGTGCAAGGAAAGGACAGGAATGAGTCATATGATATTAAATACGGCGCATTCCTGCCCTTTCCCTTTCATGCTGAGCAGCAAGGTGGTTTGCTGCACTGCTTGAAAGTATGATAAATATGCCCCTTAGAATATTTCTACAGTGATTGTTTATGTATGTTACAGAATATACCATGGTTCTTTTTTGTGGCACATCCTAGCCTCACGGACAGTTTTGGAGAGCTCATGGAGGATGTTGGGATTCCTTGCGCACAAGAGAAAACCATGGGCCCACACTATGCATTGACATTTTGGGGACTGAGATTGATATAATGTGAATGTAGGCCCAGTTGCCTCCTCAGGTCCTCATTCCGGGGACGCGGAGGATGAGGGTAGGTGCTGACAAAGGGTCTGCACTCTTCGAATTCATAGAACGACTGAGCGCGACACCTCCGCTTTACTCGAGGAGGCAATTAATAATTGCATGTTAGGTTGGACATTGAACCACATACACAGTAGGTAGCACTTTATGGACACCATATTTGTGGGGTAGATAACTTTCTCTGTCCTGATGAAGCACCATGGATCCTTATGAACACTAGAAAGGCACAAAACATGTCGACTTATAACTCAGAGTGAGACCAGAGGGAGGCTTCTCACTTCCAACTACAGGGTACTTTTCTTGACCCAACTGTATTAAACTGACTACCAGGGTTCCTCAACACCGCATTGGTAGCATTCACCTGTAAAAAGGCTTTTTTTCCTGACAGGGTGGTCCAGTTACTAAAGAATAGTTTGTGACCTCCCCTATCAGTTTTAATCCACATTTTCGTACTCACTACACCACCCCACTTAAAACCTTTCTTGCACTCAGAAACTTTGTGAACGTGTCTCGTCGAAACAAAGGTGTAGTCGAGCCAGGAGAATGACCCGTGAACTGGGGAGTAATATGTAGAGACCGTCTTGGTAGGGTGATGGGCCCTCCATGTATCTACCCAGTGAGAGTGAAAGGCATGGGCATAGCCGAAGCAGGGCAGACAGGGAGTTCTATACCCCAGGAGATGTGTCTTTTGCAGTAACAATACACCTACCCCTGAGCGCTTGGCCTGGGGAAGCACTGTCCCCTGCTTCACCCTATCTAGGACCCCCCCAAACATTCCAACTGATGACATGGAGCCTCCCTCATGGGACATTGGTGCCTATGATCCAGCGCGGCTAATATAAATTTCTCCTTAGGACACGAATCCAGGAAAAACACCTACACACAAACTATGTCTGTGGGGCCCATGACACCGCTCACATACATTCATTCAATTTCTGGATTAAAACGCTAAGGAGAATGAGCTGCTGGACGAGCAGGATACCTTATAAAATAACAGAATTATATCTATACATTATATAGATTAACGTCAAATCCTGTCAGTTCTAAACATCAAGGTACTCCGCTATTTCGGTCGATGGACCAACTAGTAGAATCAGTTGATGGCGATTAAGACCAGCTCAATCACAATTAGAACCTTTAACATTTAATAAATCATTGATCTTATTTAAATAACCACAGACTCATTTTAAAGTTAGAATATAATTTTTATCTAAATTCTTTTTCGTAAATAAGTAAAATTCTTTATTAAACAAAGCATTTAGAAAACATCAGTAAAACAATTAGGAAAATTTTAATAAAGGAGAATTATGCATTACCCTCAGCCATGAGGCGATGGCAAGAAAAGTTCACCAAAGAAGATGAACCATAGATCACTGGATATGACTCCAAAAACTGACTGACTGTCCCGCTAACCTCCTCGGACGCACCTCCCGGGCAGGTTTCCCGCAACGATCTCGTTCCTTCCCAATCAAAGTTCGAAGTCCAAAAATGACAGAGTCTCTCTCAGCATCAAGTCGGAAAAATGAAAAAGCAAGTTTTTTTTAACAACGTCAGAGCAGACCACTTATACCCTATTTTCTGGCTCTCTACACTAAATAGTTGCAATCTTTCGGGTCAAGAATCACGCTAATTGGTCCATTTGGAGGGGTGGTGATGGTCACCTAATCGCCCTCCTGGTTCGATCCGGTTTGGGACAATAAAGCACACAATAAGTCTTGCATCCAAAAGTAGTTCCATTTGTTATTATTTTGTTGTATCAAATCCGATGGTCACACATTATTTCATCCCATGTCGTTTGTCCTTATCCATTCTTTCCCAGGCATTCTATGCTGAACTCTTGGCAGACTCTTAGTGGCAGGTCAAACTGTCCTTGACATCTCAACCTCCGGGCACAGGCCGCATACACATGATTGGAACCTCTCACTGCCCATGCGCAGGGATCATCTGTTCTCGGCGCACGCATCTCATCCTTTCCGACGGCCATTTTGGAAGCATGGCCTAGCAGGCCCGAACGGAACTAATGTAAGAACAAACACAACAGTAATTAAAACATGGAAAATAAGCCTTTCTGTTTACCACCCGCCATTCTAAA
Source organism: Calotriton arnoldi (assembly GCA_963921515.1). Taxonomy (NCBI): domain Eukaryota; kingdom Metazoa; phylum Chordata; class Amphibia; order Caudata; family Salamandridae; genus Calotriton; species Calotriton arnoldi. The sequence continues at coordinate 181,939 of CAWUFW010018567.1, forward strand.
AACCCGTGTTAGGTATTACCTAGCAAAAGCGACATTTAAAGCCATTTTACTTACCACCTGCATTCTTTGCCACGGTACAACTTATTATGCAACATAAATCATGCAATTTTACACTAATTACTACTTAAGTCACAATTTTGGTTAGTTAGCTTCACATTTGTAAATAACTTAGTTTCTTCATGCATTTAGCAGATTGCCCGTGTGTAATGTTTAACAAAAAGTGTATTGGTTGGTTAGTTCATGCAATTTTCAAACGGTTAGTACCATTAAATTATGAGGTCATTAATTCCATGGAGTACAAATTATTTTGATTCCCCTGCTCCATCACCTACATCGACCATCTGGGCATATGATTGGCACATGGTGGACTAGCTGTACATAAGGCCATCACACAGAAAGCATCCAAATCGCACACAGGATACAAAGAATGAAACATAACTGTGTAACCCCCCCGTACACCCACCCAAAAACCTCAAAACCTTTGAAGCATATGTCACGGAGGGAACCCCTCCCCAGCCCAATGAGGGGTAGGCAAGGCCCGTCAAATGGATCCCCAAACATC
>CAWUFW010018567.1:190000-197500 GCA_963921515.1 Calotriton arnoldi
TCAAAGAGACTCATTTGTCTCAGACTGAGGGCCCAGTATTAAAAGTACTCGGATATCAGATGCTATCACTTTCATGCTATACTTCTTCCCAGAGGGGGGGTTGCACTTTTGGCATGGGATAGTCAGTGGGTGGTCCTGCATCACATGACAGATCCAAGGGGTGCTGGTTGGTGATGACTATTAAGGAGGACATGGATCACTTCACCATTTGTGTTCTATATGGGCCTAACACGAATCACCCGAAGTTTTTGGATTTTCTTTTATCGGAGCTGAGTCTCTGGGTCCCACCATATGTCGTGTGTGGTGATTTTAACGTCACACTGGGCCCCAAAAATGATTCAGTATCCCAGCTTGTGTCCTAAGACCAGCCCTTTAATGACCTGGCCTGCTGGGGCAATCACCACCTCAGTGGGGCTGTACTGCAGTTAATTTCCGCATATGCTTTGATTGATCTCTTGAGTATCAAGCATCCTAGGGATCCAGGACTTATGTTTTATTCCGCTCCTCATAAGGTCATGTCAAGACTAGACATGTTTCTGGTCAGCAATACTCTGGTTTCATCATCTAGGATGACTCTGAACCCGAGGGTCCTTTCGGAACATAACGCCTTGTCATTGTTTTTACAACTCAGCAAGCAGCACTTACCTGCATGGCTACCGCCTCCCCTGCCTGGCCGCTCTCCTTCCTGCTCCTCGCGTCCATCTTCAATGAAAAAACTCCTACGTTGTACGTCTTGCACACGCGCCAGACTTACAATGTAGGGTTTTTTCATTGAGGAAGGACGCAAGGAGCAGGAAGTAGAGCGGCCAGGCAGGAGAGGAGGCAGCCACGCAGGTAAGTGCCTTCTTTTTAAAATGTTAAATAATTTGGGAGAGGGAGGGGCTGGCTAACTACGCTCCGCCACGGAGTCGGAGTTTTGCCTACCTCCGCGTTTGCAATGAAGCGCAGAGTAGACAAATCTCCGCAAACTCTGCTGGCGGAGCGGAGTTACCCACCCAGGGTTAGTTTCTAGTTGCCAATCCTGCTTCAGTGTGTGAAGTTTTTCGTCTGTTTTAACAGAATCTCTTTAAGGAGGACTGCTTTTCTTCCACCGAGGATATCTCCCGATTTATCCGGCGGTATCTAGACCACAAGGCTACCCCTACCCAGCAGTCTAAGCTAGAGGCACCTATTACTCTCTCTGAGGTCAAAGATGTCATTTGATCCCTGGCCAGCAGGAAGGCCTCAGGTCCCGGCCAGATACCATCATCATTTTATGTCACCTTCTCACAGACTTTGGCCCGAATGTTAAGGGATCTTTTTAATTCTTTTTTATCCTTCGGATAGCATTCCTGTATCTTGGAGCGGGACAAATATTTTCATCTTTCCAAAAAAGGAGACAGATCCTACATTTCGTGGGTCATATCCCCCAATCTCCCTAACCAATGCAGATTCGAACATTTTTACGCACATCCTTGCTAATCGGCTGTCAGTAATTATTTTGGAATTGGTGGACCCAAATCAGCATGGTTTCATGCCTGGCCGTGATACAATGTTGCATGTACATACAGCAATTATGGCTTTGGAGGTGGCCTCAGCCAGAGGGAGCCAAGTAGGTTTGATCTGTTTGGACGCTGAGAAGGCCTTTCATATGGTCTCCTGGCCCTTCATTTGGGGGGTCATGGAGTTCGCTGGCTTAGGTTCCATATTTATTTCTTGGGTTTGGTGCCTTTACTCAGGCCTTAAGGCAAGCAAATGCAGCGCAGGCCTATTATCTGACCCTATTGCTATTCTTCGTGGTACCCGTCAGGGGTGATTCTCTCCCATCAGTTATTTGCACTCTCTATTGAACGTTCATTCAATCTCAAACAAAATGATGAGATACAATCTTTGAGGATGCACTAATATGAAGTTAAAATCTTTGTGTATGCGTATGACATCGCTGTCTTGACACCTGCTCCAATTCGAGGTCTAAGGGCAGTGATGCCAGCAGCCCAATCATTTGGGGAGGTCGCTGGCTACAAGCTAAATTCTGACCAGACCCAGATCTTATCCAGGGTGGTTCCGCTAGCCCAGGACTGTAGGTGGGTGCAGTCCTTGGTTTATCTCAGGTCATCATAACAATCAATATCCCTGATATTCTGGAGAATAACTATGGGAAGTTGTATCAACATTCAGCAGACATTTTTCTTAAGTGGAACCGTCTGCATCTGGGACTTATAGGTCGCTGTAATCTTAAAATAATTATTCTTCCTCTGTATCTTTTTCCACTGTATTCCACTTTTTTTCCAGCTGCCTTTTTTATTAGAGTTGAGGCACTATGGCAGACGTTTATCTGGTCCTACCAAAAACCTCGATGTAAGATGCAGTTCTAACAGCAGTCTAAGGAAGAGGGGGGTATCACTTCCTATTCTTGGGTGTTACTTTCTGGTGCCATTCTTCACACGACTCCGGTCGGTGTTGGGATGGACATCGTGGCCACTGGGTGGCATGCTCACAGAGTTTCGTCCGCTGGGCGAATCGATAGTCTCCGGTTCAGGTATTGTCGACGCAATGTCGTTTAAGCATACTTGTTTAAAGACTTTAAAAGACTTTCATTACGTTTGGTGTTCCTTTAAAAGATTATTTTCTGGTATTACCCCATTTAATCAGTTTACGTACTTGGGCGATAATCCTAACTTACCTAATGGTGTCCATTATGGTTTCCGGGAGATATGGGGCAAGGTCAATCTTTTGACCTTAGGACAACTTTTTGATGGTGATGTCTTTTCCTTGTTCAGTAACTTACAGCAACAGGCTTCCCTTCTGTCTATGATCTTTTTGAGATATTTACAGTTGCAGCATTTTTGCCCCGCGCTACGCCTGTATTGGCAATTCATCTTCGATAAACTAGGTGGTATATCTAATCTGTCAGTAGCTGCAGATCCAAAGCTTACTATGCTGGAGCATTCAACAGGTATTCTCCCCTACCTATGAGGTATATATTTCTTTTCTATCATGTTAGCTAGGCTGGTTCTGGCACGATTCTGGCTCAACAGTGAGCCACCCGATCCATGGATCTGCTGGTGGGAATTCTTGCATATGAGCAGGCTGAAGATGGCGTTAATCGAGAATGATCCTCAGAGGAAAAAGCTGGGTTGGATCTGGGATCCTGTTCAGCGCTGGTTGGCCGAGGTGGCTGCTTCCCAGGGCTGGTCCACCTAGTCGGTAGTACTATACCCCTTTTTTATTTTTCACTGTGCTCTCCTCCTCCTTGGTCTTGTGTTGCACGTCTATTTTTATGTAATTATTCGGTCTGCTATTCCTCAATTGATTTATCAGTATTGGTTTGCTTTTAAAGCATGTTTCTTTTTCTTTTTTTCCCTTTGTTTGCTGGATATGTTATGCATTCTTATCCCCGTGCTATGGGAATTGGCCGATTTCTTACTATGTAAAAAAACTAATTAAAAAAACATAGAAATTCACTGAAAAAAATAAAGGTTACAGGGATGTTATAGTTAGGAAATAGCATTAAAAAACCTGAGAAATACACTGAAAAAGCAAAGGTTAAAGGGACGTTATAGTTAGGTTCAGATTTTGCAGACACAAAACCAAAAACTGGACTAAAATCACCGACGACCAGCTCACCTCCTCACTCAACAACTCCACCCCAACCATCGCGGAAAACGACGACCCCAACACCGCAGCCCGAACCCTGCATAGATGGATCCCGGACAGCACCAACACCATAGCCCCCCTCAAGAAAAACAACAATACCCGCGCCAAGAAAGCCAGATGGTTTACCACCGAACTTCGAGAGTCCAGAAGCACATGCCGCCGCCTCGAAAAGGCCTGGAGGAACACCAAATCCACAGAAGCCCACGACAACTTCAGAGCCGCCACCAACGCCCACCATCAACTCATCAGAGAAACGAGGAAAAAGCGATTGAAGACAGAATCTCCACCCACGCGCACAACAGCAAGGAACTCTTCAGCATCATCAAGGAGTTCGCCCAACCCACTAGCGAGTCTACCGACATCCCTCCCTCACAAGACCTCTGCGACAAACTCAGCACCTTTTTCCACCACAAAATCAAGAGCATCTACGACAACTTCGACGAAGACAACCAACACACTAAACCCTCACCAACCACCCCCGACACCCGGAAACCAGCGATTGATGACTGGACCGCCCTCACCACCGAAGAGACACTGAAGACAATGAAGTCAATCCACTCAGGGGCCCCCACAGACCCCTGTCCCCACCACATCTTCAACAGAGCCGCCGACACCATCGCACCCATGCTCCGCCACACCATCAACCGTTCCCTGGCGACCGCCTCGTTCCCCGACGACTGGAAACACGCCGAGGTCAACTCCCTCCTAAAGAAACCCTCAGCGGACCCCACCGACCTCAAAAACTACAGACCCATCTCCCTGCTCCCGTTCCCAGCGAAAGTCATCGAGAAAGCCATCAACAGCCAACTCGCCACATTCATTGAAGAACACAACATCCTCGACTCCTCCCAATCCGGCTTCAGAAAAAACCACAGTACGGAAACCGCCCTCCTCGCCGCAACAGACGACATCCGCACCCTACTGGACAAAGGAGAAACAGTAGCCCTCATCCTCCTCGACCTATCAGCGGCGTTCGACACAGTCTCCCACCGCACCCTAATACGCAGACTCTATGACGCAGGAATCCAGGACAAGGCCCTCGACTGGATCCGCTCCTTCCTCTCCGGCAGGACGCAGCGGGTCAGACTCCCCCTTTCCTCTCGGACCCCACACCTACCACCTGCGGAGTCCCCCAGGGCTCCTCCCTCAGCCCGACGCTCTTCAACGTCTACATGGCTCCACTCGCCCCCATCGTCAGAACCTACGGACTCAACATCGTGTCATACGCAGACGACACCCAGCTCATCCTCTCCCTATCCAACGAGCCCAATACCGCCAGACGCAACTTTCGAGAAGGCATGGAAGCCGTCGCCAAATGGATGAAAAACAGCTGCCTACAACTAAACACCAACAAAACAGAAGTACTTATCATGGGCCCAAACCCCGATGCCTGGAGCGACACCTGGTGGCCCCCCGCCCTCGGAAACCCGCCAACCCCCACGGACCACGCACGCAACCTGGGAATCATCCTGGACTCCGAGCTCAAAATGGACCGCCAGATCAACTCTGTCTCGTCTTCCTGCTTCCACACCCTCCGCCTCCTTCGTAAGACCTTCAAATGGATCCCCCTCGAACACCGAAAGACCGTCACTCATGCCCTGGTCACCAGCAGACTCGACTACGGCAACGCACTCTACGCCGGAATAAACAAAAACCTCACCCGCAAGCTACAGAACATCCAGAACGCCGCCGCAAGACTGGTCCTCAACCTGCCAAAACACTGCCACATCTCCCAGCACCTGCGCACACTCCACTGGCTCCCTGTCGAGGCGAGAATCACCTTCAAGATGCTCACCCACGCACACAAGGCCCTCCACGGCACCGGACCAGCATACCTGAACAGCCGACTCAAATTCCACGCACCCCAAAGGACCCTACGATCAGCCCAGCTCTCCTACGCCGTGGTCCCCCGCACCAGAAAGACCAGATCGGGAGGCCGCTCCTTCTCCTTCCTCGCAGCCAAAGCATGGAACGCCCTTCCGCTCCACCTCAGACAGACAACATCGCTCCCCATCTTCGCAAGAAACCTCAAAACCTGGCTCTTCGACAGACCCCCTCCTTGATGGATGGAACCTGCACCCCCACCCCTAGCGCCTTGAGACCCTTACGGGTGAGTAGTCGCGCTTTAACAAACCCCTGATAGATTGATTGAAAACCATAGAAATTCAGCAGTTATAGTTACCTGAGCTAAATATAACTTATGCCCCCGCAATACACTGCTTATGACCGCACATATTTCATTACTCATGACATGGTCAGTTACTTCACTGATGACATCATCCAGCAAAGTAAACTTCAATATACTTAATTAAATACCATTTAGATTTTTTTAAAGTAAGAATATGACAGGCGAGAGACGTATAGCACAAAGCTTACTGTTATTTTATCAACTGCTACATTCACTTATCACCTAAGAGCCAATTCTCAGCGGATGGTCCTGTCTCTTCCTGTCTGACCAAAGTAATATGTCTAACCATATGGCTAGCCTATTGTAAACCACAACACTATTCATGAACTTGGAAAGAAGTTTTACTGTAGATGTCAGATTTACACAAACCACTACAACATACGACCAGTAGAGAGGTCTTAGCGGACAGGCCACTGTGTCACAACCCACTAGTCAAATTATTCTTTATTCTGGACAAAGGTGTGAGTATTGAGGTGAGGGAAAGGTCTTAGTTAACAGATGAGTTTATTGCAATCTACTACTACAGTCATTCATCACAAGGAGAGAGGTCTGAGGAAACTGGTCAGTATGTCATAACACAGAACTATAATCAGCCATCATTGTGGAGTGAAGTCTCAATGAACAGCTTAGACTGTCGCAAAGCACTACCGTACACATATATTAGCAGGGGACATGTGTCAGTGTAGAGACTAGTTCACTGATAAATAGTACACCCGCTTTAAAAATGGGATTATAAATCAGATGACATATGTTAGAAATAGAATCACTAATTAGTCATACAGAAAGAATACTAATTTAACTTTGGCCGCAGCTTAGTAAATATCTTTAAGTCTCAAAAACTATTACAAATCACTAACACTCACTGGATGATGCCATCAGTGATCATATAAGTGATCTAATCAGTGATGTCATTTGAGATGTCATCAGTGATGTCACTGACCATGTCATGAGTGATGTAATATGTGAGGTCATAAGCAGTGCATTGCGGGGCCGTAAGTTATAGTTAGCTCAGGTAACTATAACTTCTGGATTTCTATGGTATTGTGTGTGTTAAATCTGAACTTAACTATAACATCCCTTTAACCTTTGTTTTTTTAATATATATATATACAGGAATACAAATACTTAAAAAATATTAATCCTGTGACCCCAATCTTATATTTTATCCCTAAGATACATAAAGACGCAAACAAACCTCCGGGAAGACCGATAATTTCGGCCAGAAATAGTCTCTTAGAAAAAACATCACGATATGTAGATTACTTCCTACAGGAGTTTGTTCAACAGTTTCCGTCATATATTAGAGATACGGGCGATTTCCTTACAAAAATACAGAACATTGTTTGGCAAGAAGATTATCTACTCATTGCAATGGATGTGACTTCGCTATACACCTCCATCAACCATAAAGATGGTGTTTGAGCACTACAACATTATTTAGGAAAAAGGACTCCCGAATGTGCTCAACACAATAAGATGCTTTTAAGTATGGTTGAATTTTGTCTTGATAATAATATTTTTTTATTCCAAAATGTTTTATACAAGCAGCAACGAGGGGTAGCAATGGGAGCCAGCTTCTCCCCCAGTTATGCCTGTCTCCATATGGGATGGTGGGAGGAGCTGGTACTAATGAATGAACATAAGACTACAGTTATATCAAAAATCAAATGTTGGTT
>CAWUFW010018567.1:205000-215000 GCA_963921515.1 Calotriton arnoldi
GATTTAGTAGGTGCGTGACTGAGTCTATAAGTGAGTGATTAAACATATCTTACTGGATGCATGGGTGAGTGACTAAACTGTGTGAATGTCTGTATCCGTCTGTCTGTTGTTGTGTAAGCAGCTGCATGGGTTTCTGACTAGCTAAATGAGTGTCTATATGGGTTATGGATTGGTTCTCTGAGTATCTGTATGGGTGCCTCAGTGTTTGTGTGGGTGGGGTGAGTGTGACTCTGTGCATAGATGTGTGAGTGGGTGATTCACTGGGTGCATGGTTTCAAGAGTGCGTCTGTGATGGACTGTATGGGTGGGTGAGTGTGTGTATGCGTGTGTTAGTGATTGAATGTATATCTCAGTGGTACATGTGTGAGGAACTACATATGTGAAAGGCAGTATATATGTGTGTTGGAGTATATAAATGGCTATAAGTGAGAGTGTGTGATTGTGAGAGTGGCTATATGGATGAGTGTGTGCTTGCATCAGTGATTGCATAGGAGCGTAAGAATGTGCTAGTATTTTTATGAGTAAGTGAGCTGGTGTGTATAACTGTATAGGTGAGTAAATTGGAGTGTGATTAATTATTTGCATGACTGACTAGGTGTGTGAGTACCTCTATGGATGAGTTGCATTGTGTGAGTGTTTATATAGGTGTATGAGTGCATATGATAGTCCTGTACTGAGTGACTGTAAGTATGAGTGACTGTACGGGTGAGTGAGTAGCTGTGTGTGTGTAGACCTAAGAATCAGTGAGTGGGTATGTACTTATTGGTATTGGAGTGTGTATGGTTTTGAGAATGGCAGTCTGTAATTTAGAGTGGGTGTTTCAAAACTTATATTAGGGTGTGAGAAGATGCATTAAATTCTCACATGGATGATGTCATCAGTGATGTGATCAGTGATGTCATTTGAGATGTCATCAGTGATGTCATCAGTGATGTCACTGACCATGTCATGAGTGATGTAATATGTGACGTCATCAGCAGTGCATTGCGGGCGCGAGTTATAGTTACCTGAACTAACTATAACGGGGAATTTCACGGGTTTTGTATGAGTGCAATGTCCAACTAACTATAACTGTCCCTAAAACCTTATGGTTTTTTCAGTGATTTTTTAAGGTTTTTAAATGCAAATTTCTAACTATAACGTGACTGAAACCTATTGTTTTTTCAGTGAATTTCAAAGGTTTTTTAAATGCTAATTTCTAACTATAACGTGTCTGAAACCTATGGTTTTTTCAGTGAATTTCAAAGGTTTTTTAAATGCTAATTCCTAACTATAACATGTCTGAAACCTACGGTTTTTTCAGTGAATTTCAAAGGTTTTGTAAATGACAATTTTTAAATGTATTAATTGTTATATTTATTTTTTTAATACTGATTTACTACATTTTTAGAAACAATTTTTTTACATATTTTATTTTTTAAATTACATTGTAATTACATTATACATTACAAAAAATACTTTCTCAGAATGAATTACTTTAGTTTAAATACTTTGCACATAGGCAATAGACTTTTAAGTACAGTAGTTACAGTTGTTGCAATGGGCAACACATTTTCAAACACAATGCAACATTCAGCTCAATGTGAATTTCTAGTTAAATGCAATTAGTTACTTTATGGATTACTTTTCTAACCACAGGACTGGATCCTAGATTCAGTCCTGGGACATCTCCTGTAAACAGTTGAGTAAAAGCGTTTTGGTTACATTAGTGATTTTTAAGGAATATTATTGTATTTTAAAAGTTGACACTTTGAAACTTTTTCTCATAGAATCACCAATGTTATCCTATGGAAGGAAATTCACTTAGCAGGTAAAAACTGTTATCATTACTTTTTCTTACTCAGTGTTGGATCCTGGATCCAGCACTGGTGCATCTCCTGTAAACAGTTGAAAGAATGCGTTTAAGTCATACAGGCGATTTTTAAGGAATATTTGTAGTTTGTGAAAATCGACACTTTGAAACTTTTCTGCTGAAAACCAGACAATGGATTCCTATGGAAGAAAATATAAGTTACTGGTAAGTACGGTTAAAATTACTTTTCAAGGTCAGTGCTGGGCTAAAAGATGCAGCACTGAGGTCTCTCCTGATAACAGGTGAGTAAATCGGAATTCGTATTTCGGCTGATTTTAGAGGAATATTTTAAAGTTCCAAAACTCCACACTTAGAAGAATTTCCAAGTGAAACCAGTCAATGTTAGCCTATGGAAGGAAATTCAAGTTACTGGTAAGTACGGTTAAAATTACTTTTCAGGACCAGTACTGGGCTGAAAGATACAGCACTGAGGTCTCTCCTGATAACAGGTGAGTAAATCGGAATTCGTATTTCGGCTGATTTTAGAGGAATATTTGTATATTTCAAAAATCAACACTTAGAAACTTTTTCAGCAAAAAGCAGGCAATGATATCCTATGGAAGGAAATTCAAGTTACTGGTAAGTACGGTTAAAATTACTTTTCAGGATTAGTACTGGGCTGAAAGATGCAGCACTGAGGTCTCTCCTGATAACAGGTGAGTAAATCCGAATTCGTAGTTCGGCAGATTTTAGAGGAATATTTGCACAATGGTGAAGGTAGGGGCGGGGCCTGAGGTGACATCTGTGCAAACGCGCCCCGTGGCGCGTTTTAAGTTGGGGGATTAAGTCCCCTTGAATCATGAGGGTCCCTAGGGGCCAACTAGCCCACCAGGAACCTCCAGTATGCGCCAGGGGCTGCGTTGCAGAGACGTAGAGGGGCCACACCCCTTTACACCTCTCTGCAACGCAGCTCTGTGGCGCTTTCTGGATGTACCTGTTGGGCTAGTTGGCCTCAGGGACCCTCAGGATTGAAGGGGATTTAATTCCCCATCTTAAAACGCGCCACGGGGCCTGTTTGCACACATGTCACCTGAAGCCCCGCCCCTCCCTTCACCACTGTGCAAACGCGCCCGTGGCGCGTTTTAAGTTGGGGATTAAGTCCCCTTGAATCCTGAGGGTTCCTGGGGGCCAACTAGCCCACCATGTACCTCCAAAGCGCCACAGAGCTGCGTTGCAGAGAGGTGTATAAAGGGCGTGGCCTCTGTACACCTCTCTGCAACGCAGCCCCTGGCGCATACTGGAGGTTCCTGGTGGGCTAGTTGGCCCCAGGGACCCCAGTATTCAAAGGGAATTACTTCCCCATCTGCAAACGCGCCAGGGGCGCGTTTGCAGAGTGGTGAAGGAAGGGGCGGGGCCTGCGGGCCGATCGTTTTTTTTTCCCTGAAGGGGGGCTGTGTGGCCCCCCTTCCTTTTCTTATTTTTGGGCCCTGGGGACCCCATCCCCCAGGGCCTTACCCCCTTTTTTTTTTTTAATTTAAAAAAAAAATTATTTCTGGGAAGGGGGCCGCGTGGCCCCCCTCCCGAGCCACTACTTGCCCCGGGACCCCATCCCCCGGGGCCTGGCCTCTGGTTGGGGACTGTGGGGGTCCCCAAACCCCCACAGTCCCGCCGGCTCCCCGTGTCCTACGGGAGCCGGCATTGCTTTACACATGGGGAGCAGCTAACATGCTGCTCCCCGTGTGGAAAAGCAATTGTCTTGGATATTGGAAGCGAGAGCAGGTTTCCTGCTCTCTCTTCCAATATCCAAAGCAGTTTGCAATGACAGGACGGGAGCCGCGAGGCTCCCGTCCCTGTCATTGCAAACAGCAGTGTCCCGGGGTAGGCACCCCGGGACACTGCAGGAGCCGGCCCTGGGGGTGGCGGTCCCCAGGGCCACCACAGGCTCCAGGAGGGGGGCCGCGCGGCCCCCCTCCCCACATCAGCACAGCCCCGGGGAGGTGGTGGTCCCTGGGCTTCGGGGGTCCAAAACGGACCCCCATTTTAATTTGTTAGTGCCCCGGGAGGTGGCGGTCCCCGAGGCTGCGGGAGGGCTCAGAGCCCTCCCGCACCATTTTAAAGAAAGCCCCGGGGGTGGCGTCCCCGGGGCTTGGGGCCCCTAGAGGCCCCCATACATAAAATAAACACCCCCAGCATGCCCCCGGGACTTGGCCCACCCGGGGGCAAATTAACATCGAAGTGCGGGAGACCGCGCTTCGATTTTTTATCGGCAGGATCCGCGCACCCTGAGCGCATCCTGCCGATTTAAAAAAATGCTTTCTGCCCAGGGGGTCCTTATGGGACCCCTGAGCAGACCTAGGGGGTCAGGGTGTTTCTACCCTGCCCCCTTTGTGCGCTTTGCGCACTTGTTTCTGTCCCTCGGTTCTACAGAGGGACAAAATAGCTGCCAACATTTCCTGACTCGGAATGTTGACAGCCAGCTGACAGCCAATTAACATGCAGCTCGTGATCGGGACGGTGCGCGCAGGGTGCGCTCAGGGTGCGCGGATCCTCCGTGCCCATAGATATATATGTACTTTTACTTTTGATTTTCTCAGCAACTACTGAACGGATTTACACCATTTAACAAAAGGGTTCTTTCAGAACCAAGAACTACCTCTTTGCCAAATTTGGTGTAATTCCGTTCAGCAGTTCGAGCTGTAGCCGTGTCTAAAGTTTCCTATGGAAAAATGAATGGGGAAAACGCGTTTTGGGACCCCCTTTTTCTCGGCCCCCGCTTGACGAATCACCACGAGACTTTCAGGGTAGGAGCGGACCGGAGTGCCCCACAAAGTTTGAAAATTTTGCGAAGATACGTCAACCGGCAAGAGAGTTATTTCAAATAGAATGTCGCGGATTTCCTATGGAAAATAGGTTCTAACTATAACCATCTACTGGCGACCGCCAGTAGATAATATATATATACATACATACATATATACATACATATACATACATATACATACATACATATACATACATACATATACATACATACATATACATACATACACATATATACATATATACATACACATATATTCACTGAAAAAACCGTAGGTTTCAGACATGTTATAGTTACAAATTAGCATTTAAAAAACCTTTGAAATTCACTGAAAAAACCATAGGTTTCAGGGACGTTTAGTTACAAATTAGCATTTAAAAAACCTTTGAAATTCACTGAAAAAACCATAGTTTTTAGGGACAGTTATAGTTATTTGGACATTGCACTCGTACAAAACCCGTGAAATTCCCCCGTTATAGTTAGTCCAGCTAACTATAACTCGCGCCCCATAATGCACTGCTGATGACGTCACATATTACATCACTCATGACATGGTCAGTGACATCACTGATGACATCACTGATGACATCTCAAATGACATCACTGATGACATCATCCAGTGACTGTGTTTCTGTAAAGTTTAAATATTTTTAATATATATAGGAAAAGACGTATTGAAGAATGAGTGGGTGTGTAAGTGTCTGTATGGATGATTTAGTAGGTGCGTGACTGACTCTATAAGTGAGTGATTTAACGTATCTTACTGAATGCATGGGTTAGTGACTAAACTGGGTGAATGTCTGTATCCGTCTGTCTGTTGCTGTGTAAGTGGCTGCATGTGTTTGTGAATAGCTACATGAGTGTCTATATGAGTTATTGAATGCTTGTGTGAGTATCTGTATGGGTGCCTGAGTGTTTGTGTGGGAGGGGTGTGTGCGACTCTGTGCATAGATGTGTGAGTGGGTGATTCACTGGGTGGATGGTTTAAACAGTGCATCTGTGATAGACTGTATGGGTGGGTAAGTGTGTGTAAGAGTGTGTTAGTGAGTGAATGTATGTCCCAGTGGTACATGTGTGAGTAACTACATATGTGAAAGGCAGTATATATGTGTGTTGGAGTATATAAATAGCTATAAGCAAGAGTGAGTGATTGTGATAGTGGCTGTATGGATGAGTGTGTGCTTTTATCAGTGATTGTATAAGAGCGTAAGAATGTGCTAGTATTTGTATGAGTAAGTGAGCTGGTGTGTGTATAACTGTATAGGTGAGTAAATGGTAGTGTGTTTAATTATTTGCATGACTGACTAGGTGTGTGAGTACCTCTATGGATGAGTGGCGGTGTTTGAGTGTCTATATAGGAGTATGAGTGCATATGATAGTCCTGTACTGAGTGACCGTAAGTATGAGTGACTGTACGGGTGAGTGAGTGGATGTGTGCGTAGACCTAAGAATCAGTGAGTGGGTATGTAGTTATTGGTGTTGGAGTGTCTATGGTTTTGCGAATGGCAGTCTGTAATTTAGAGTGGGTGTATCAAAGGTTATATTAGGGTGTGAGAAGATGCATGAAATTATCACGTGGATGATGTCATCAGTGATGTCATTTGAGATGTCATCAGTGATGTCATCAGTGATGTCACTGACCATGTCATGAGTGATGTAATATGTGACGTCATCAGCAGTGCATTGCGGGGGCGCGAGTTATAGTTAGCTGGACTAACTATAACGGGGGAATTTCACGGGTTTTGTACGAGTGCAATGTCCAAATAACTATAACTGTCCCTAAAACCTATGGTTTTTTCAGTGAATGTCAAAGGTTTTTTAAATGCTAATTTGTAACTAAACGTCCCTGAAACCTATGGTTTTTTCAGTGAATTTCAAAGGTTTTTAAATGCTAATTTGTAACTATAACATGTCTGAAACCTACGGTTTTTCAGTGAATTTCAAAGGTTTTGTAAATGACAATTTTTAAATGTATTAATTGTTATATAAATTTTTTTCATACTGATTTCCAAATTGTTTAGAAACAATTTTTTTTTACATATTTTATTTTTTAAATTACATTGTAATTACATTATACATTACATTACAAAAAATACTTTCTCAGAATGAATTACTTTAGTTTAAATACTTTGCACATAGGCAATAGACTTTTAAGTACAGTAGTTACAGTTGTTGCAATGGGCAACACATTTTCAAACACAATGCAACATTCAGCTCAATGTGAATTTCTAGTTAAATGCAATTAGTTACTTTATGGATTACTTTTCTAACCACAGGACTGGATCCTAGATTCAGTCCTGGGACATCTCCTGTAAACAGTTGAGTAAAAGCGTTTTGGTTACAGTAGTGATTTTTAAGGAATATTATTGTATTTTAAAAGTTGACACTTAGAAACTTTTTCTCATAGAATCACCAATGTTATCCTATGGAAGGAAATTCACTTAGCAGGTAAAAACTGTTATCGTTACTTTTTCTTACTCAGTGTTGGATCCTGGATCCAGCACTGGTGCATCTCCTGTAAACAGTTGAAAGAATGCGTTTAAGTCATACAGGCGATTTTTAAGGAATATTTGTAGTTTGTGAAAATCGACACTTTGAAAGTTTTCTGCTGAAAACCAGACAATGGATTCCTAAGGAAGAAAATATAAGTTACTGGTAAGTACGGTTAAAATTACTTTTCAGGGTCAGTGCTGGGCTAAAAGATGCAGCACTGGGTTCTCTCCTGATAACAGGTGAGTAAATTGGAATTCGTACTTTGGTTGATTTTAGAGGAATATTATAAAGTTCCAAAACTCCACACTTAGAAGAATTTCCAAGTGAAACCAGTCAATGTTAGCCTATGAAGGAAATTCAAGTTACCGGTAAGTACGGTTAAAATTACTTTTGAGGATCAGTACTGGGCTGAAAGATGCAGCACTGAGGTCTCTCCTGATAACAGGTGAGTAAATCGGAATTCGTATTTCGGCTGATTTTAGAGGAATATTTTAAAGTTCCAAAACTCCACACTTAGAAGAATTTCCAAGTGAAACCAGTCAATGTTAGCCTATGAAGGAAATTCAAGTTACCGGTAAGTACGGTTAAAATTACTTTTCAGGACCAGTACTGGGCTGAAAGATGCAGCACTGAGGTCTCTCCTGATAACAGGTGAGTAAATCGGAATTCGTATTTCGGCTGATTTTAGAGGAATATTTTAAAGTTCCAAAACTCCACACTTAGAAGAATTTCCAAGTGAAACCAGTCAATGTTAGCCTATGAAGGAAATTCAAGTTACCGGTAAGTACGGTTAAAATTACTTTTCAGGAGCAGTACTGGGCTGAAAGATGCAGCACTGAGGTCTCTCCTGATAACAGGTGAGTAAATCGGAATTCGTATTTCGGCTGATTTTAGAGGAATATTTGCACAATGGTGAAGGGAGGAGGCGGGGCCTGAGGTGACATCTGTGCAAACGCGCCCCGTGGTGCGTTTTAAGTTGGGGGATTAAGTCCCCTTGAATCATGAGGGTCCCTACGGGCCAACTAGCCCACCAGGAACCTCCAGTATGCGCCAGGGGGCTGCGTTGCAGAGACATGTACAGAGGCCACACCCCTTCTAACACCTCTCTGCAACGCAGCTCTGTGGCGCTTTCTGGACGTACCTGTTGGGCTAGTTGGCCCCCAGGGACCCTCAGGATTGAAGAGGATTTAATTCCCCATCTTAAAACGCGCCACGGGGCCTGTTTGCACACATGTCACCTGAAGCCCCGCCCCTCCTTCACCACTGTGCAAACACGTCCCGTGGCGCGTTTTAAGTCGGGGGATTAACTCCCTTGAATCCTGAGGGTCCCTGGGGTGCAACTAGCCCACCATATACCTCCAAAAGCGCCATAGAGCTGCGTTGCAGAGAGGTGTAAAAGGGCGTGGCCTCTGTACACCTCTCTGCAAGGCAGCCCCTGGCGCATACTGGAGGTTCCTGGTGGGCTAGTTGGCCCCCAGGGACCCCCAGTATTCAAGGGGATCGTTCCCCCTCTGCAAACGCGCCAGGGGCGCGTTTGCAGAGAGGTGAAGGAAGGGGCGGGGCCTGCGGGCCCGATCGTTTTTTTTTTGTCCCCTGAAGGGGGGCTGTGTGGCCCCCTTCCTTTTTCCTATTTTTAGGCCCTGGGGACCCCATCCCCCAGGGCCTTACCCCCTTTTTTAATTAAAATTAAAAAAAAAAAACGGGAAGGGGCCGCGTGGCCCCCTTTCCTGGGCCTGTATTGGCCCCGGGGACCCCATCCCCTGGGGCATGGCCTGTTTTTTTATTTGGAGGGGGCTGCGTGGCCCCCTCAGGCCATTTAAGGCCCCGGGGACCCCATCCCCCGGGGCCGGCCTTGCACTTTTTTTTAAATTATTTTCTTTTTTTACTTTGGGGAGGGGGCTGCGTGGCCCCCTCCGTGGCCACTATGGCCCCGGGGACCCCATCCCCGGGGCCTGGCCTCTCGTTGGGGACTGTGGGGGGTCCCCAATCCCCCACAGTCCCGCCGGCTCCCCGTGTCCTACGGGAGCCGGCATTGCTTACACATGGGGAGCAGCTAACATGCTGCTCCCCATGTGGAAAGCTATCGGCTTGGATATTGGAAGAGAGGCAGGTTTCCTGCTCTCTCTTCCAATATCCAAAGCAAGTTTGCAATGACAGGACGGGAGCCGCGAGGCTCCGTCCTGTCATTGCAAACAGCAGTGTCCCGGGGTAGGCACCCCGGGACACTGCAGGAGCCGGCCCTGGGGGGTGGTGGTCCCCAGGGCCATCAAGGGCTCCAGGAGGGGGCCGCGCGGCCCCCTCCCATTCAGTGCACAGCCCCGGGGAGGTGGTGGTCCCGGGGCTCTGAGGGTCCAAAACAGACCCCCATTGTAATTTTCTTAGTGCCCGGGGAGGTGGTGGTCCCCGGGGTGTGTGGGGGCTGGAGCCCCCCACACAGGTTTTTAATTTAAAAAAAGAAGCCCCGGGGAGGTGGTGGTCCCCGGGGCTTGAGGGGCCCTTAGAGGCCCCCACACATAAAATTAACCCCCCCCAGCATGCCCCCGGGACTTGGCCCACCCGGGGGCCATTAGCTATCGAAGCGCGGGAGACCGCGCTTCGATTTTTTCGGCAGGGTTCGCGCTCCCTGAGCGCATCCTGCCGATTTAAAAAAAAAAAAATTTGCCCAGGGGTCCTTGTGGGACCCCTGAGCAGACCTAGGGGGTCAGGGTGTTTCTACCCTGCCCCCTTTGTGCGCTTTGCGCACTTGTTTCTGTCCCTCGGTTCTACCGAGGGACAAAATGACTGCCAACACTTCCTGGTTTGGAGTGTTGACAGCCAATTAACATAAAGCTCGTGCTCGGGAGGATCCGCGGCCCTAGATATATCTATCTTTTTACTTTTCATTTTCTCAGCAA